>JASDQU010509243.1:32472-46533 GCA_032191745.1 Picea mariana | reverse complement strand
TTGCAACACCATCAAGCCTAACTCTCCCGTCCTTAGATTTAGATTCTCCCAAGCCATTAGCCTTACTCCTTGACTCCATTTACCCCAAGGCACTAGTCTAAACCTAAAACGTTGAGGCTTTTGTGTTAGAACCAACTCTTTCAAACTTTCTTGAATTGAAACCCTACTAACCCTAGCGTTTTTCTAACCCTAACCTTGATGACATCTTGCCTTATTTCAACTTTGGCTGATTTGAAATTTACGGCTAAGTCATCCATTGATTGGCATTGATGTGTGGATCCTTTTATTGGTTAAAATTTGCAAAACGTTTACCTCTTGCCTCTCAAACTGACCTAGGATTAGGGCTGACGTCACCTGCATATCAGCAACAATATTGATGGCGTCCAGCCTCTTTCTAACCCTTGTTTAAGTGTAAAAAGCTGTGATTTGGTTGGCATCAAAATATAGATTCCTTTCTTTGGCTTAGTATGCAAAATGTTCACTTTTTGCCTTCCAAAATTAACCTAAATTTAGGGCTGACATCATAGTGACAGCAACAACATTATAGGTGACATCACACTTCTTTTGATCTTTGCTTGGCTTAAAACGTTGTGATATTTGTCACCTTGTTTATTCTCATAAGCTTAGTTGACAAAACGTCCTTCTCATTGTCTCTAAATTTGACCTAGTATTAGGGCTGACGTCACCTTATTTCTGCAATAGTGACGCAGCAATAATATTTATATGAGCAGATTTGCATTATGATAGTACAAAGACTTGATTTTTCACATTGAATGCCATTATCTCTTGTGTATTTAATGAAGAAGTGACATTAATATAAGCTTTTATTGCAATCATTGACTTCGTCAATAATTACTCTCTTTAATGCTCATATATGTTAAAGGTAGTCATTAATACTTTGAAGTACTAACCACTGCAGCACATCTTCTAGCTTTATTTGTCTTGTCTCGCACACAGGTGCCATTCAGTGGAAGATTTTCTCCTTGACTATCATATTGGCAGTAATCTGTGAAGGGAAGCTTATCCTTAACCTTTGAAGCCTTAAACCTTGATCCTTCTCCTTCAAAACCCCAGATTACTAGGGACGTCTCCCTTGGGATTAGCCACCCTAAATAGAAAGAGCTCCCCATCGAGGTGACAGTGGGTGGGGAAGCTCCTGTTACGCCAGTTTGAAACCTTGACTCAAGCTACCTAAACCTTTCCTACAAACTGTGCGATAATAGGTCCCTTCCTCCCATCCTTGCGCCTTACCTTAGTCTCCCACATGCCATTTGGGAGTGTGCTACCCACACTCCTCATGAAAGCTCATGCTTTCCTTCTCAAGCTCACACTCCCTTTGGTAACTTACGCTCTATTTGTTGGAATGACTGGAAACATCCCATTTGAAATTGGAAACCTGAAGCTTAAGGATGGAATATGTTGACCGCCCATTTAGCACCAGTGGTCAACTCATGTGCCATGAAGAGATGCAGTATTGTTGAAAACTTTTGGGTTCTGCAGGGCTGTGTTTGGCCCAACACTTGTTTTTGTAATTGGAATTTCCGCACCCTTGCGTGGGTTAATAATGTAATAGGTCTGCATGAGTCATGTCTAGGTCAGTGACCTTGGGATCGGTTCACTGGGAGAGTTCCTTTCACCGAGGGTTTTTTATCCTCGGGTTATCAGTTGGGCTTTTCAGCCTGACTGATTTCCCTTGAGTTTTTCCCTCACACTTTACATGTCCTCCAAAGTGGTGAACGACGTTCTAGTGGGCTTATGTTTTGGTAACTATATAGGGAATTCATTGTAAATGACCATGCAGGACATCATAGAAAGTTTCGCGGAATTCCATCGAGTCTAGGTTAGTTTTTTTTAATTAATTAATTTTTAATTAAATTTTCCTAAGTTTGGAGGTTTAATTATTTAATTAATTAATTATTTTTGAGCAATAATTGTAAAAACTGGATCCATGTACTTTTGATAGGGGTATTTGTGCTCAAAAGAAATGGAATAGCACCCCCTACATCCATGGACCAAGTTTCAGCTCAGTCGGACAACTTTAGCCATGGGTTTGTCCACCTAGAGTGTCAGTCAGTCTAAAACAACAATTTTAATTGCTAAAGTCTAAACATGGCAAAAATGTAAAATTGTAATAATGAGTTTAGAGGATGTAAAATGATGGAATAAAGGTTAGAGAGAGCCTCCCTAAGCATAACATAACCCTCCCAACCTTTTCCAACCTATTCTAACCCGTTTCCCACCTTCCACACTCAAAAATCACGCCGCCCTAGGGGGATTGACGTTTTTCCTTGGTGGAGTTTGTTGTGACTTATTTGGGGCCCCCTATCATGAGTTATGACTCCCTTTAACCCCCACATCACCTCCTAGGGTGATCCCACTCCTTTTTTTTCATTAATCCCCCTCCATTCCTTCATTTTCACCCTTTTTTCCCCCCCTCCAAGAGGAGTTACGCCCCCCTCTTCTAGAAACTCCACAAATGATGTTTTAAAAATTATTTGAGACCTCTCACCTTCCTTGGCATCAATCCCAAGGCCTCCCACACCTCTTTGCTTGATCCCAACACCTCCTACATTTTTCTACACCCTAGATCTAGTTTTCAAACCCTAGATGGTGTGCCCTAGCCTTGAGATATACTCATTTGCTTGGTGGTGGACACTTGGCTTAAATCCAAGAGAGGTAGGTTTGCCTCTCCAAGTATAAATAGATCTCATTCCTCACTCCCAACTCACCATATCTTGAGCTATTGTTATGCTACTTGATTTTCCTCTCTCTCTCTATTCATTTCATTGTCATTCTTGCTCTAGGGTTTTGGAGTATTCCTCTCCAAGACTGCTTTCTTTGGTAATAATATTTTGGAAGCTTTGGAGGACAACAAGAAGGGTAATGCGTATGCTTATTGTTCTTATGCATGGGAGGTAGTATTGTTTAATGTTCTTTCTTATTTCATGCAACACTAGATCTTTGGTAAAGTGTTATCTAAGTAGGCTTGGTAGTGCGTATGCCTATTGGTCTATATATCTTGATGTTTGAATTAAATTGAAGTGTCGTTTAATATCATTACATCAACGTATTGTCTTTTGTATACTTGGATTTGAAAGGATATTGCAGGTTCATCTCCAAAGTTTCATTGGGAACTCCTTCTAGAAGGGAAGGGTCACTTGAAGYTTTTTCACACTCCAACTATCTAGATCTATTACTTTTCTCTTATATTGYTRTACATCCATCTCATTTTCAGMTAGCWTATCTTGGTTTAGATAGGTCAAAATCATATAAAATYTATATCTTGTATTGTGGAAAGTTCTTGTCCCAAAAGGGCAAGGGTTTCCTTAACATTATTTGGTTGTGTGTAGCCATCCTAGCAAGCAAAGCTTGTTGTTTTTACAGGTAYATCARATCTGGTTGGAGGCTCTTGGCTGCCCCAAAGAGACACACACAACACTTCAAGACCCCTTGGGGGAGTTTGGTAGCTATCTCTAACCCCCTCTTGTCTTTTTCTAGCCTAGAAGTGCACTTCTTCCWTTTTTTGCTTGATTGCTTGAGCTTAAAGTGTAAGAGGGGAAGTGGTATGGCCTCCCCTCTTCTTTGAGCTTATGGGTAGGTAGGACGTAGGCTAGATCTAGCATTTTTCCTTTATTTTTTGAGTTTTCTTCTAGCTTGGCCGCAAAGTTTAGAAGGTGAGGGCACCTTCTCAACCTTGACGTGGGGTTGGCTTGATTATTTTGTAGATTAGTTTTCTTATTAGTTTACTTTCCCTCTTGCTCATCTCTCATTAGTTTGCCATAATAGCTAAGATCTAAAGAATACTTAACTTAACTAAGCCAAGATAACTTAATAACCTACCTAGTTGGGAGAGGAACACCCCAAAGAGGTAATTATAATGTGTTAATGCTTTACTTTTGGTGTGATGTGATTGATCTAATGGTTTAATGTTCCTATTGCTTATGTTATAGATCTAATCTCATCATCTTAAGCCCATTGGGCAACACACTTAAAATCTTCTACTTGGATCTTGCTTAGTTTTCTTTTCAAGCTCACAATTTCTCTCTTAAGCACATGTTTTAATCTTAATACTCTATATCTCTTAAAGTGCTTAACAAATAAGTGGTTTATTGATTCATTGCTTGCATCTATTGGTAGCCACGTCTTGGGCTTGGAATTTGATGAATGGTTAAGTAGGCAAACACAGTTAATAATTTTCTTTCTCATCTCTTAAAGCAAGTTGTTCTTGCCATTGATCTATTGTCTCTAATCAAACTTATATTGATGTGCATGCGATATAATCTCTATTTCTTTCAGCCATCTCTCTCTTATTTGCTTTATATGTGTTGATTCACTCATTGTTTTAAGCTTAAGCAACACACTATTTGAACAAGTAACAGTTTCGTCCATCTCATTATTTTGCACTTAAAAGGTACTTTAAAACCTTCTAAACACTCTTTAAATCACCTAAAAGTCTACCTAATTGTTATATATACTTAATAGACTACTTTAGGGTACCTTAGACCACCATCTAAAATGGGTTTGAGGAAAACAGCGGAGGGTAGTGGCAGGGGACTGTCCCGTGGCGCTCCAGGTGGGTGTCCTCTCCGGGAAGTACTCTTACTGTCAGGGTTGACTGGTTCTGCTAGAGTTGGCCTCGTTGCCATACTATCTTGAGCGTCCAACAATTATTTGGCAACAGGAGGAGGAGGCTTTGGTGAAGGCTAATAAAATTTGTAAATCTTAAGAAAAGCCTAATTATTAAACCCTTGGCCAAATCTAATAGAATACTTGGGGGGATTAATAATTAAGAGTGTAAATCTTCTTCAATACTCTTCATAATCGTTGTGTTTAATTCTCTTAAACTTTGGAATCTGTTGATGAATTAATGTGTTGATGATAATCTCATGTAAATGGTGATGTGATTTGATGCTTTAACTCCTTTATATCCTGCACACATTGAACAAATAAGTTTGGTTAGTTTTCTTTGTGTAAATTGTAATCTATCATTCATTAAATTGTAAATCTTATAAGTAAATGTACATGATATTCTTTTATTGAGTTATTCTTTCTTGTAAAATTGTAACTTGTAATCTTTTGTAATAAACACCCCTTAAACATAGTTGACCCCTTGCCCAATTTCTAGGCACTAGTCTTAGTTGACCTAGGGAAAAGGCTTGCTTCTCATGCTAACCCTTGCATATTGCATGGTTGCCTTAGCATCTTAGGATTAGAATCCCCTCTAACCTTAACAAATTAAAATTAACTCCTAGAACCTAACTCTAATACACTTAGTAACTAAGGTCTACCCCCTTTGGCTTCCTTAGGAGTGAGCCTAGATGGAAGAGGTTCCGGTCAAAGTGACAGCGTGGGCTGTGAACCTAGGCATTGTGCCTCCAAGGACACACTAAGTGAGCCGGACTTAGCTCATGTTTGCAAGTGTGTATAAGGACGGCAACAGAATGAAAGCATGGGTCTCTCCCTTAATCCTGTACGACTCCCTCACTTGCCAAATTCGCCCTCATCCCTTGCTTTCTCCTCATCCACTTCATCCACTTTCCATTCCCCTCACCCTAAAAGCTCTTCATCTCATTGGTTGTTTTCCTCATTGAGTTATCTTCACCTTTGGATCTTTGACAAGTGTTGAAGATCCAAGAGGAGTCTCCTTGGCTTCTCAAGCTATTTAAGAGACCCCTCACTCCCTCATTTCTCATCTTTCTTCACACTATTGTTATGCTACCGAATTCTCCCCATCCCTCTCTCTGTCTCTTCTTTCACATTGCTTCACTGGTTTTGGCTCTTGAAGAGCTTGAAGTAGCATTGATGCTACAACCTCTTTCCATTTAATAATACAGAATAGCTTCGGAGAAAACTGTGGCGGTCAAGATTGGTCTAGATGTGCAACTTATTGTGAGGTGATATCATTCTGAATCTTTATGTGTTTTGTTCAATAGTTGCTCAAGTAAATTAGTTTACAAGGCTAGGTGAGGCAATAGTGCAGTTGTCCATCTATATATTTTGTGCATGCTTATATAATAGAAACTATGTTGTATTGTCTATGCATGCAGGATATTATCTATTGTTCCATCTCACTTTTGGTTTAAGTTTTGCAGATCACCTCTATGAAGTTGTTGGGATAGCTTCAAGGACGAATCTACCCTCATCTTCGCTTACACTTCACTAGCATTCTCTGTCCCTCTTCCTCATTCTTTCAAATTCAGTGTTTGGTATCTAACATGCTTAGATAGGTCACTTAATCATTACAATTTTCTGGTTATTCTATGCATGAAATTTCTGCCTAAAAACAGAAATTTCATAACTTTGTTGAGTGTGTTGCAGCTCAAATCAGCAAGCAATAGCTTGCTGATTTTTGCAGGTTCTTACCAGGACAAGAGGGCATGCTGCCCAATTCCATGCACAACACACCCTTAGACAACTCCTCTCATTGTGGTAATAGTTTCTCTTCTTTCTCTTCTCTCAAAAGCACTGTAAACGCAAACCCAAAGGAGTTGTACCCAAGCGGCTTACCTTCYTTTCCTTCAGTTTTTACTTTGCAAGTTTAGATTAGTTTTCCTTTTTGTCTTTCTTTGCTTAGTTTAGCTMGATTAGTAGTGATTTCTACATGCATGCTTAATTTAAAATAATCTAGAGTAGATCTCATAACATATGCTAGCTTAGAGCCCGTGGAGGCATTGTGGATCTTTTGCTTTCATCTTCTTTTATTTTGCATGCAAGTCATTTACCTTTCAGTATTTAATTCTTATACATGCATGCAAAAAACCGGTAATCTTAAAGGGCTCAATTAATCATTCTTTCAATTTCGCAAGTTACCTTCAGTTCTTATATCTTACATGTGCAATCTAATAAACTAAGAACTCAATCATTAATTCTGGTTTGGGTCCCCAAGGCCTTTTCCGGAAACTAAAATCTAACTTGCTATTCATTTGTTTAAAGGCCTCAGCCTTCGTCATTTTCAGCTCTCAGTTTCACAAGCATTTTAGTTCTCACATCTACATGCAATAATTCAAACAACTTAAGGATTAAATATGTAACCTCATTGTTTAAAGGCATCGGCCTTCTTATCTTTCAATTTTCAGTACTTTGGCAACTTTATTTGAGCAAGCTACAAGCACTCAAACATACATTGCAATACTTGGCTTATAGGTCTAAAATTAACTAATTAGACTTAATAGGACACCATAACTCAGCATCTTCTCCATTTAAAACGAGGTTGGAGGAAGGCAACGAAAGGTGCTAGGCCGGGGACGGTATCACGACGCGCGGCGTCCTTTCCAAGAGTACTCTGATCTTAGGGCTGGCCTGTGAAGCTAGGGTAGGCCTCGTTGCCTCACTTCTTGAGCATCCAGCAGTCACTTGGTAACTGGGGGAGGAGAGTGTTTTGGGTTGACATCTAGATAGGGCTAAAATTAACATCACTTAATCACTTAACTTGATCTTTAGTCTGCAACAATTGGTCTTTTACATTACACACTTGCAAGCTCATTGATCACATTGTCTTTCAATTTACATGCAAGTTGTCTTTTATTTGTTGCAAAATAATTTCTTAAGTGGTTATATCTCTGATCTAGAATACTTCATTTTTCAAGATTTTTCATCTATCTCATATTCTTGATTTGTGGTGTGATCCTTCAAGAAGTGCGCATCCACCTGGAGGCATTCTCTTGATTGGGTCTTGAGTGCTTTGCATCTCTTGGCCATTGAAAAGCAGTCCAACGAAATTCTATCTGTTGTGAGCATGCTTGGCTTGATGTGTTGATTATCTCTCGTCTTTGAATATCTTCTTTCCTGCACATTTCAAGCACTTGTTAATATTTTGTATCTAGTTTAGTTGTGTATATCGTAGATATTCTTTTGTATCTATCTATATCTACTTTGATATTGTTGTAATATTTGTAACTTTGTAATATTTTGTAACGAATCTCCCCTTAACTAAGTTGACCCCTTGCCCAATCTTAGGCACTAGTCTTAGTTGCCCTAGGAAAAGGTCTGACTTTCATACTTAGATAATTGTATCTTGCACTTGTTGATTGACATCATAGGCTAGTTTCCCCTTGACCACCTAACTAATTAAAACCAACTCTTAGAACACTTAATCGTAAATCTCATCTAGTAACTAGGGTTTACCCCCCTTGGCTTCCCTAGGAGTTAGCCTAGACGGAAGAGGTTCAAGTCAAAATGACAGCGTGGACTTTGAACCTAGGCATTGTGCCTCCGAGGACACACTAAGTGAGCAAGACTTAGCTCACGTTTGCAAGTGTGTATAAGGACGACAACATCTTTGGCGTCGTTGTCGGGGATAAGTCATTTATCCTTGGTCAAAACGACTTTACTTATTCTTTTAGAACTAATCAAAACTTTAGTCACTAAAATTCTTTGAACTTGCATTGGTTGATTTCATGTGATTCTTTCCCAAGTGGCGACTCCATTGAACAAATCTATCAAGTATACTGCAAGGAGCAATCCTTGTGGGCTCCTTGAAATCCTTGGAGAAGAAACACTCACTGATATCCAATTCTTGTTCTAGCTTAATAATCTAACTTTTGCTTTCCTTCTTGTTTTTACTTTGTCTGATGCTCTTGTTTGTTGATAAACCTGGTCATCTAGCGACTCCACTTTAAAAATAATTTGACAAAGTGTTCTTCAAGAAGGAACTCACGGCTTGTTAGGTTTCATCCTTGAACTTGAAAAAGTTTGTGGATGAACTTAGCATGTTGCCCTTTTCATCGGATCCTTAGTAATCTTTTGGGTCCCAGATTTTTTCTTTTTCAATGAGCGACCTTCAGAAACCCTTTGATTTTTCAGAAATAGTGGGTTATCCTAATAATATACCCTAAGATGTTCTTGACAATGTGCTTAATTTTCAATATGGTGATGATGCTTGTGCTCATGTCAAGGCCTTTGGGCAATTAATTGATGATTGGGACGATTCACTTATTTGTGAGGATGCTCTTATGCGTTTGTTTTCTTGGACTCTTTTGGTGGATGATGGATATGCTGGTCATTGGTTTCTTCTTTATGAGGATAATTCGATCAAGACCATACAGGACTTTCTGCATGACTTTTTGGAAAGATTTGGGGATGATCGGGATGAAATTTACAATGAATTGGTTGATGATTTTATGGAAAAATGGAGGAGGAAGAATGTTCTAGCTATTGGAACAACTAATTCAGACATAGAGGTTGATACTCCACCARATCCCATTGAGGATCTTAAAGAAATAATTCTGAACATGCAGTATGCCCATGTAAAACAATGTGAGGCCATACAGTTGGCCCATGCAAAACATTTTGAAGCCATGAACGAACAACTTACGGCCATAGAGGATCAGTTTGAGATCATGGAAGATGAATTTACAGAAACTTATATTGAATATCCAGATCCCCTTGAACTTGAGCTTGACAGTGAAAAAGATGAGGAAGTCCATGGCGAAATTCCGGATGAATCCATGGATGAGTCAGTCATTTATTTTGAGGGGGTAAAGGAATTTGAGTTTGAAAGTGTTGAATATTTTGATAATTCAAGTCCCCACCCTCCTCCCGTGGAACCAATATCTTTGAAGGAGAACCTTGAAAATCTTGAGGAAAACAATATAATGGTTCCATTCACATGTTCATTTCCGACCTCTCAGCCAAAAGAGGATTTTGTACAGAATAAGATAAAAAAGGAAGGCAACTTCAGTTTATCAATGTCATATCATTATGAGTATTGGTTGGCCTCCCACCTTAGCAGTCATGAGCAGCAAAGTATTAAAAGTTTACATGGCTTGTCACATTCCAGGGTTTGGTTGAAGGGAAGAAGGAGCATGATTCTTGGCTCCCAAAAACTCAATCTAGATGTCAACCCAAAATTCTGTTGGACTGCTTTTCAATGGCCAAGAGACGCAAAGCACTCAAGACCCAATCAAGAGAATGCCTCCAGGTGGATGCGCACTTCTTGAAGGATCACACCACAAATCAAGAACACGAGATAGATGAAAAAACTTGAAAAATGAAGTATTCCAGATCAGAGATATAACCACTTAAGCAATTATTTTGCGACACATAAAAGACAACTTGCATGTAAATTGAAAGACAATGAGATTAGTGAGCTTGCAAGTGTGTAATGTAAAAGACCAATTGTTGCAGACTAAAGATCAAGTTAAGTGATTAAGTAATGTTAATTTTAGCCCTATCTAGATGTCAACCCAAAAACTCTCCTCCCCCAATTACCAAGTGATTGTTGGATGCTCAAGAAGTGAGGCAACGAGGCCTACCCTAGCTTCACAGGTCAGTCCTAAGATCAGAGTACTCCCGAAAAGGATGCCGCGTGTCGTGAGACCGTCCCCGGTCTAGCACCTTCCGTTGCCTTCCTCCGACCCCGTTTTAAATGGCGAATATGGTGAGTTATGGTGTCCTATTAAGTCTAATTAATTAATTTTAGACCTATGAGCTAAGTATTGCAATGTGTGTCTGAGTGCTTGTAGCTTGCTCAAATAAAGTTGCTAAAGTACTGAAATTTGAAAGATAAGAAGGCGGATGCCTTTAAACAATGAAGTTGCAAAATAAGTTCTTAAGTTGGAATCATTGCATGTAAATATCAAAAACTGAAATTGCTTTGTGAAACTGAAAATTGTGAAAATCGAGGCTGAAGCCTTTGAACCAATAGATTGCAAGTTAAAATTTTAATTTCCGGAAAGGGCCGTGGGGACCCAAAACCGGAATTAATGATTTTGTTCTTCGATTATGAGATCGCATGTATGAAGTGTAAGAATTGAAAGTAACTTGCGGAATTGTAAAAGATGATTACTTTAAGCCTTTATGAAGCCGATGTTAGCATGCGCATGTGTAAGATAAAGACTAGAGAAACTGAAACTTGCATGCAACGGAAAATAAAGATCTAATCTAAGACACCATGGGCTCTAAGCTAGCATATGTTAAGTCTGAGATCTACTCTAGATTATTTTAGCTTTAAGCATGCATGTAGAAATCACTACTAATCTAGCTAAACTAAGCAAGGAAAGATAGAAAAGAAAACTAATCTAAACCTGCCAAGTAAAGACTGAAGGAAAGGAAGCCAAGCCGCTTGGGTACAACTCCTTTGGGCTTGCGTTTACAATGTTTTGGAGAGAAAAGAAAGAAGAGAAACGGTTACCACTTCAAGCAGTTGTTTTGAGGGTGTGTTGTGTATGAAAATGCGCAGCATGCCCTCTTGTCTTGGCGAGAATCTGCAAAAATCAACAAGCTATTGCTTGCTGATTTGAGCTGCAACACACTCAACAAAGTTATGAAATTTCTGTTTTTAGGCAGAAATTTCGTGCATATGTAAACCATAATTTTATATGATTAAATCGACCAATATAAGCATGTTATATACCCAAAACTAAACGTGAAAGAATGAGAAAGAAGGACAAAAAATGCTAGTGAAGTGTAAGCGAAGATGAGAGAAGATTCGTCCTTGAAGCTATCCCAACAACTTCATAGAGGTGATCTGCAAAACTTAAACCAAAAGTGAGATGGAACAACAGATAATATCATGCATGCATAGACAATACAACATAGTTTCTATTATATAAGTATGCACAAAATATATAGATGCGCAACTACACTATTGCCTCACCTAGCCTAGTAAACTAATTTACTTGAGCAACTATTGACCAAAACATATAAAGATTCAGAATGATATCACCTCACAATAAGTGGCACATCCAGACTAATCTTGAACGCCACAATTCCTCCAAAGCTATTTCTGTGTTATTAAATGGGAAGAGGTTGTAGCATCAATGCTGCTACAAGCTCTTCAAGAGCCAAAACCAGTGAAACAATGTGAAGGAAATGAGCGAGAGAGAGAGAGGGATGGGGCGAATTCAGTAGCATAACAATACTGTGAAGAATGATGTGAAATGAGGGAGTGAGAGGTCTCTTAAATAGCCTTGAGGGACCAAGAGATCTCTTGGATCTTTGACAAATGTCAAAGATCCAAAGGGAAAGACAACTTGATGAGAAAATCAACCAATGAGATGATAGGCTTTTAGGGTGAGGGGAAATGGCAAGTGTGTGAGTTGGATGAGGATAAAGCAAGGGAAGAGGAAGCGTATGAGCTAAGAGGAGGCCCACGTACCAACTAAAGAGAGTTGCATGCTTTCATGGAGGATGTTTCCATCTTCCATGGGCTTTATCCCATTTACAAGAGGGAAAAGCGTGAGGTTGAGTGAGGGCGTGTGCTTGGAGTGTGGAGTCCACACTACTTGAAGGCATGCGAGTGGGTAAGTAGAGGCCGTAGGAGTGGGAGAGGGGACCACGATTTAAATTAAGGGAGAATTTAAATGTTACGTGCGAGTGGGGACGCATATCCAAAATGGAACGCGTGGGTTAAGGTGAGGTGAGTGTGGGAGGAGTGTGGTGGCCACACTCCCAAGTGTGATGCGAGTTGTAGAGAAGGGTGCACCTCATAAGGAGGGGCCCACAATCCATTATCAAATAAGTTACTAAGTACTCACGTGGGAAAGGGGTGATGTACTCTTCATATGGGTATTAAATTAAAATTTAATTGAATGAGTGGGTAAAGGGTAGGTAAAGGTTTAGGATGGGTTAGGTGGGGACCCTCTCATTAACTTCACACTTTACTTCATCTTATTTGAGTCATTATTACAAAATTGACATTTGCCCATGTCCTGGGTTTGGCAATTAAAATCGTCGTTTTCCAAAAAAACTCCTAAGTCGACAAAAAACCTAGCAAAACTTGTCCAACTGAGTTTAAACTTGGTCCACGGGTTTAGGGGGTCTCATTATCTTTCTTTTGAGTACAAAAAATCCCCTATCAAAAATCCCAGGACCTAAGCTTTACATTAATTACCCAAAATTAATTAATTAATTAATTAATTCTCAACTTTAAAAAAAACCTAGCTAGACTTGACAGAATTCCACAAAATTTTGCGTGTTGTCTTACATGGTCATTTGCAACATTCCTAAACACTAGCTACCTAGGAATGACTTCATTAGAATGCCTTTCACCATTTTGGAGGATTTATTGAGTGGGAGTGAAAAACTCAAGGGAGATTAACCCGGCTGGTTAGGCCACATTAACCTCCTAAGGATAAAAAACACTCAATGAAAGGAACTCTCCTAATGAAGAAACCCTAAGGCAACTGACCTAACATGATCCATGTAAACTGTTATCGCTCAGTTTGTAGTCTAGGTCAAGTAGCTGGAAGGTAAGGATCAAACTGGCGTAACAGGAGCTTCCCCACCCACTGTCACCTCGATGGGGGCTCTTTCTGTTTAGGGTGGCTAAACCCAAGGGAGACGTCCCTGGCAATCTGGGGTTTAGAAAGGCAAAGGCTTTTAAAGGATTAAGGTAAGTTTTCCCTTCACAGATTACCACCAAGAAGATAGTCAAAATGAAGAAATACCACAGAAGAGGCACCTGTTTGCGAGACAAGACAATAATGATACTAGTACATGCAACGGTGGTTAGTACTTCATTGATCAATGACTATCAATATTATATATGAGCACATAATGATTGCAATAATGACTATGGCTTATAATATTACTTCTCAATAAACACTGGAAATGATATAGCATTCAACGGAGATAATCAATCCTTGAATCAACACAATGCATCAGATATCATCAAATGCTCATATATGACAGGAGTGTTGCGTCACTATCCTAGAGGTGACGTCAGCCTTGTTCTAGGGTTAGTATTATAGACAAAGAGATCAACGTTTTGCAAATAGGCCAATGAAATTTATCAACACATCAATGTCTATCATCGGATGACTAAGCCACAATGTTTTCTATCAACCAAAGGCTCAAATAAGGCATGATGTCATCATTAATCTAGGGTTAGTAGACGTTAGGATTAGTTAGGGTTTCAAATTTAAGAGTTTTGAAAAAGTTGTTTTGGCACTGTTGTCGCCCTAATGCACACTTGCAAACGTGAGCTAAGTCCGGCTCACTTAGTGTGCCCTCGGAGACACAATGTCTAAGTCCCTGCCCACACTGTCACCTTGGCAGGTACTTCTTCCGTCTAGGCTTACTCCTAGGGAAGCCAAGGGGGGTTGTCCCTAGTTACTAAAT
>JASDQU010509243.1:7152-30109 GCA_032191745.1 Picea mariana | reverse complement strand
CCAAAACCCATGAACACAAGCTTGCTAAGTCACCCCGTTAATCACCCCAACAATGGTCAAGTGGATTAGTGTAAGATCCAAGCAGTTATCAGAAATGCAAGGAACCTGATGCACATATAAGAAGGTTATAACGATCAAACATGACACATACCATGATACCTTGGACCAATTACCTCATGGAGCAAGAGTCTTCTCTGATGCAAATCCAAGCCGATGGTGATGGAAGCTGCTGCTGCTAATAGGACAAGTCTGGCGAAGAAGAAGAAGAATGGGCCCTCCAAGGCCATCCTCAGGTCAATACTGCTCTCGGTACTCCATGTCTAGGACCTATGGGCCTCGAGACATGATCTCCTAGTTATCCCTAGATATCGAGGATAACATAGACCTATTACATTATAAACCTGCGCAGGCGTGCAAAAATCCCGCTTACAAAATTGTGTGTTGGAGCAAAAATTGCCCTATAGAACCAAAAGGTCTTCGACATGTTTGCATCTGATGATGCATATCTTCATGGTACATGGATTTGACCCCCTAGTTGAAGGGGCGATCAACAGACCTCGCACTAGAAACTGCTCGCTTGGATCTGTGTGTACCCTGTTGTTGCACTTCAACAAGCTTATTCACACCCTAAGCTCTGATACTATGTTAAATTATGAGCTTGATTTAATACTGTAAGTACTTCTTTGAATTCTTACTGTACTTTTAACTTAGATTCTTGATGAATAATCAAAACTGAACAGTAAAAACCATAGAGAATAACCAGCATGCATTTTCACACCATACGTATCCTGGTGAAACCCTATACAGGGAGAAAAACCCCAGAAAACAAACTTCCTTTATTGCAAAGACAATGTATGACCACTTACAATATATACACCATGAAATCTCTGCTCTTAAAGAGCTTGCCAATGACTCTAACCTGACTGAAGACTATTGAGAGACTATGTTGTTATAAGCTCTTGTTACATACCAGCATTGAAGGTGTAACTCACTGCCTTCTTGGACTGATATGCTGCCCTTTAATGGATTGATATTGTTGCATGTTATTGGACTGATACACAGACCTAAAATGGACTGATATTGTGCCATGTTATGGACTGTTATAGCAGCCTCCTGTGTACTGGAATTCGCTGCCTATATTGACTGTTATAGCAGCCTCCTGTAGACTGATATACGTTGCCTATATTATTGTTATAGCAGCCTCTTGTAGACTGATATTCGCTGCCTATATTACTGTTATAGCAGCTTCCTTTCTGGACTGATATTCACTGCTTATATGACTGTTATAGCAACCTCCTGTAAATTGATATGCGTTGCTTCTATTACTGTTATAGAAGCCTCTTTTCTGGACTAGTATTCGCTGCCTATATGACTATTATAGCAGCCTCCTGTAAACTGATATGCGCTGCATATATTACTTTTATAGCAGCTTCCTTTCTGGACTGATATTCGCTGCCTATATGACTGTTATAGCAGCCTCATGTACACTGATATGCGCTACCTATATGGACTAATATACTTCAGCTCATTAAACAAGCACTCACACCCTCACAAAACACAATAACAATAAGAAGGGTCAACCTCTGCTTATATAGGAATGGAGAGGTGAAGGAGAGGGTTCGAATTAGAAACTTTATTGCATGCTAGTCATAACTCGGCTTTACACTTTCGTTCAAGTTTAGAACTTGACTTTACACTTCAGTTTCAACTTGCCTTGACATGGCACTGCATATTGTCTATTGTATGCATGTTGTTTGAAGGGATCTTGCAAGTTTATCTCTAGGGTTTCATTGGGAATTCCTTCAAGGAGAAGGGTCACTTGAAGCTCTCACATACTCCATTCTCTAACCCTATTAGTTTTCCTCTATTATTGCTTTTCACTCATTCCATTTTCAGCTAGCATATAATTGTTTAAGTAGGTCAAATCAATCAAATATAATCTCTTTTTCTTGTGGAAAGTTCTTGCCCTAAAAAGGCAAGGGTTTTCCTTAACTTCTTTTTGGTTGTGTGTAGCCATTCTAGCAAGCAAAGTTTGCTGATTTTGCAGGTATATCAGATCTGGTTGAGATGCTTTTGGCTGCCCAAAAGACAGGCTCACAACACTAGAAGACCCTTTTGGGGATTTGGTAGCTATATCTCAACCCCCTTTTCATTTTAAAGCATTTTTGTACACTTTTCCTCTTTTTTGCTTGTTTGTTGAAGCTCATAGTGTAGGAGGAGAAGTGGCACGGCCTCCTCCCATTTGTGAGCTTTGGGATAGGTAGGACGTGGGTTAGATCTAAGTTTTCTTCATTTTTTGAGCCTTCCTTAGCTTGGCCGTGAGGTTTTGGAGGTGAGGGCACCTCCCCAACCTAGGCCATGGGGTTTTCTTGCTTGCTTAGTAGCTTAGATTGTAGCCTAGTTTATCTCTCTTGATCTTCTTTCATGGTTTGCCCTAATTACTAAAGTCTTAAAGAACTTAACCTAAGTAAGCAAATCTAATCTAATCACCTACCTAGTTGGGAGAGGAATACCCCAAATAGATAAGGCTAAGTGCTAATACTTGATGATATGATATGATGTGATGTGATCTATGGTTTAATACGTTTTAAATGCTTATGTTCTAGATCTATATCATTGTCTTAAGCCTATTGGGCAACACACTCAAATACTCAAACTAGATCTTGCTTAGTTTCATGTCAAGCTTGTTATCCTTTAGTATGCACATGGTTTAAATCTTAATGCTTCTAATCTCTTAAGTGCTTAAGAAGTAATTGGCTCATTAGTTTATTTTTATATCTATTGAAAGCCATTTGCTTGGGCTTGAACGTTGAATGGTTAAGTAGGCAAACACTTTAAATTTTCTTTTATCTCTTTAAGGCAAGTTGTTTTTGCCATAGATCTCTTGTTTCATAGCAAGCTCTTGTTGTGCATGTGATAATCTTTGTTTTTCAGCCATCTCTTTATTTGCTTTACATGTGTTGATATACTCAATTGTTTAAGCTTAAGACAACACACTAATAAAGCTAATGACAGTTTCGGCCATATCACTACATTGCACCTAAAAAGTGCTTTAAAATCTTCTAAACACTCTAATAACCACCTAAAAGTCTACCTAATCAACTTATATACTTAATAGACTACTTTAGGGTACCTTAGACCACCATCTTCACCATCTAAAACGGGGCTTGAGGAAAACAACGGAGGGTAGTGGCAAAGGACTGCCCCGTGGCGCACCAGGTGTGTGTCCTCTCTGAGAAGTACTCTTGTTCTGGGCTGACTGGTTCTGCTAGGGTTGGCCTCGTTGCCATACTATTTTGAGCATCCAGCAGTTATTTGGCAATAGGAGGAGGAGACTTTGGTGAAAGCTAATTAAAACTTGATCAATCTTAAGAAAGCCTAATTATTAAACCCTAGACCAAACCTAATAGAATACTTGGAGGTTTAATCATTAAGAGTGTGGATCATCTGTGAGAATCTTAACAACACTTGTGCTAAGCCTTCTAAAATCTTCTTAAATTGTTGTTGATATTGCTCATGATCTCATAATTGTGATGAATTGTTGATATGATGCTTTAATGCTTTGATATCCTGCACAAACAAAAATAGATGATTGGTTAGCTTGTTGTGTAACCTATCATTCTTTGAATTGTAAATCTTGTTAGTAATTGTATATGATATTCATTGGATTTATTCTTTTGTAAATTTGTAAGTAATTTGTAATCTTTTCTAAAGAACCACCCTTGAACATAGTTGACCCCTTGCCCAATCTTTAGGCACTAGTCTTAGTTGACCTAGGGAAAAGGTTTGCTTTTCATGCTAACCGTTGCATCTTGCATGGTTGCCTTAGCATCTTAGGAATAGATCCCCTCTAACCTTAACAAATTAAAATTAACTCCTAGAACCTAACTCTAACACATCTAGTAACTAAGGTCTACCCCCTTTGGCTTCCCTAGAAGTAAGCCTAGACGGAAGAGGTTCCGGTCAAAGTGACAGTGTGGGCTGTGAACCTAGGCATTGTGCCTCCAAGGACACACTAAGTGAGCCGGACTTGGCTCACGTTTGCAAGTGTGTATAAG
Source organism: Picea mariana (assembly GCA_032191745.1). NCBI lineage: Eukaryota > Viridiplantae > Streptophyta > Pinopsida > Pinales > Pinaceae > Picea > Picea mariana. The sequence continues at coordinate 26,051 of JASDQU010509243.1, read as the reverse complement.
GACGACAACAAAACCTAATGTGGAAAATCTAAGAATATTTGGCTGTCTTGTTTACTCTCACATTCCCAAGGACAAGAGGAATAAACTAGAACCTTCAGGAAAGAAAGGAATATTCGTGGGATACAGTGATTCATCCAAAGCTTATAGAATATATATTCCAGAACAACACAAGATCGAAGTCAGCAGAGACGTAACATTCAATGAGAAGATGGCCTTCAAGAAATCCATTGAAGAAAATATAGAAGAAGAAGAGATTGAAGAACTTAACGAAGAAAGCACAGAAAATGTAAATGACGAAAAGGAACTCCCTGATCATCCTATGGAGCCATGTGAAAACATTGATTCAGATATCATACCCAAGACCAAGAAAAGACCAGCTTGGCTTGAAACTACCTTACAAGATGCAGAAAGACTCAAGGTTCCAAAAGGAACATTCGGAAAGAGTAAAAGACCTAAAAGATTCTCAAGTTATGCAGCATACATGACAAAGCTTCTAGATGAAGAACCTATCACATTTAAAGAAGCAGTTCAAAAGGAACAATGGAAAGAAGCTATGACGGAAGAGCATCAATCCATTATGAAAAATGAGGTATGGGAAATCGTACCAAGACCTAAAGAAAAATCGGTGGTAACCTCAAAATGGGTGTACAAGGTCAAACATGCAGCAGACGGAAGCGTGGATAAATACAAGGCAAAATCCGTAGCTAGAGGATTCTCCCAGAAGGAGGGAGAAGATTATGATGAAACCTTTGCTCCGGTGGCTAGATATACTTCCATCAGAGCTATCATATCTCTTGCCGCTTCCATGGGATGGAACTTACAACAGATGGATGTAAAGACAGCTTTCCTCAATGGAGCTATTGAAGAAGAAGTATATATTGAACAACCTCAAGGGTTTGAGGTACATTCCAAAGACACTCATGTTTGCAGATTGAAGAAAGCTCTTCTATATGGACTCAAGCAAGCTCCAAGGGCTTGGTATGCCAGAATGGACAGCTATCTAACGAGACTTGGTTTCTCCAAGAGTCATGCAGATCCAAACCTTTACTAGAAAGTTGTAGACAATGCACATGTAATCCTACTACTATATGTTGACGATCTATTCATAACAGGTGAAGAGTCTTTCATTATCCAGTGCAAGAAGGAATTAGCTTCTGAATTTGATATGAAAGATCTAGGTCTCATGCATTATTACTTGGGGCTAGTGGTATGGCAGAAGCGTGGTGAAGTATTCCTTGGACAAGGAAAGTACGCAATAAAGATCCTTCAGAAATTTGGAATGATGGATTGTAAGTCCATGGACACTCCTATGAATGCGGATATAAGAAAAGTAAAAGTTCTAGACTCCGATCCAGTAGATCCATCTCTATGTCGACAACTAATTGGGTCATTGATGTATTTGGTAAATACTCGCCCAGACATTTGCTTTGTCGTGAATACACTAAGCCAATTCCAGGTGGAACCAAGACATGAGCATTGGATAGCTGCAAAGCATGTATTAAGATATATTCGTGGAACAATAAACTATGGTTTGAGATATACCGCATCCAGCAATATACAGCTTCATGGATTCATAGACTCAGATTGGGCAGGAAGTGCAGAAGACAAAAAGAGCACTTCAGGTATGTGTTTCAGCTTGGGCTCCGCTATGATATCTTGGGGCAGCAGGAAACAGAAGTCTGTCGCACTCAGCGCAACAGAAGCAGAGTATATGGCAGCATGTGAAGCATGCACTGAAGCAATATGGTTAAGGAAGTTAATCTCCGATTTATTTGATCAAATTCTAGAATCGACCATAATATATTGTGATAATCAGAGTTGTATAAGATTATCAGAACAACCCGTGTTTCATGAAAGGTCGAAACACATTGAGATCAAATACTACTTTATTCGAGATAAAGTCCAGGAAGGAGAGGTAAAGCTCGAATATATCCCCACTGACGAGCAGACAGAAGACATTCGGACAAAACCTCTATCCAAAATAAAGTTTGCATATTTCCGAGAGAAGATGGGGATCATGGAAATAACTCCCTTAGCTGAAAGGGAAGACTCTTCAGGTTAGAAGGGAGCACTTAAAAATATTATTGAAACATTTATCTTTGTGATTGAAAAATAGTCCAAATTGAACAGATTCTTTCCTGTTCGGAAAGTGGATTGAGATTTCTGACGGACAGCAATTTCCCATTGTGGTTAACATAGGAAATGGTCTAGATTGTTGATGTATCATAGACAGCGAATTCCCATTGTGGTTAACATGGGGAGTGGTCTAGGGCAGTCTCTCTTCTTGAGGGTTACTCAAGAACACTGGCCCGCCTCGTCGGACAGCGATTGCTCATTTTGTAATGTCCCCATTTTTGGACATTATTATGTTACAGAGTGTTATGCCTACTAGAGTAGCCATATGGGGGTGACAGTGAGTTCAGGAGTTATTGAGGGGTTTTATTTGGCCCGACTTGCATCGTTCATCATATTTCATCATTAGGATCCATTCTGCATAGCTCGGCTTTGGTTTCGTAGCATTCTGACAATTTCCGTAATTTTGAGTTATTATGGGTCTATTTTAATTAATTTCACTAAGGTCATTTTGGGCATTGTTATCGCACAGTTTGTAGCTAGGTCAAATTGCTATAAGATGGAGGTCAAACTGGCGTAACAGGAACCTATCCCACCCAATGTCACCACGATGGGGAGGTTCTTTCTCTTTAGGGAGGTTAGGCCCAGGGGAGACGTCCCCAGTAACCTGGAGTTTTGAAGAGGCAAAAGTTATAAGGGCATAGGTAAAGTTCCCCTCTTCACAGGTCACCACCAAAACAGATAGTCCCGGCTAAACAGCCAATAATGAAGTGAAGCCCCAAAGATGAACACCTGCCCGTAACAAAGCAACAACAAACCAATATATGCAAGCTATAATTCAATGGGTTAGTACTTCATAAGATTATCTGATATTGAAATAAGCAATTATGGCAATAAATATTGACGAAGTCAATGTTTATTAATATAGCAATGCAAATAATATCACTTCGTCAATAGATACTGAAATGAGATGGCATTCAATGTAACAAATCAGCACAACATCAATTAATGCCTAAATCACCATTCAATTTCTTCTTGAACAAGACGTTGCTGCATAAAGATGAGATATTCAAGTATGACGTCAGCAACTTTAGGGTTAGCAGTTAGTTAGGGTTTCAATTTAGAAAAGAGATTGAGAGTTTGTTTGATCACTTTCACTTCAACGCTGGAGGTCTAAGATCAGTGCCTTCGGGCTTATGAAGTCAATTTAATAGAGGATGCAAGGGTTGAAGGAGGACGGCTAAGGACTAGAAAGAAAAGTTTTGAAGTGCTGCTATGGCAGGGCCCCAGAATCAGATCCCTAGGGGAGAGAGGCTCACTCCGGTGTTGCTAAAGCAAGGCCTCGTGCTCTCTCCTCCTTCCTTAGGTTAACTTGACAAAAACAGTTAGCATGAAAGATAAATCAAGACAAGAGAGTGTAGTGAGGGAGAGTGTTGCTACAGCAAGGCTCTATCACTAAACCCTAGAAGAAGGATGGCCCTAGGTGTAGATAACCTAGGCCTGGGACGTCTCCACCTTCTTGACTTTTGGAAAGTGCGGCTAGCTCAGGGAGAAGAAGAAATGAGAGTGTGGCTATGGCTAGGCTCTTTCTTCCTTCTTCAATGGCTAAAAATTTCTCTTTTAGGGGACATGAGACAAGGACCTACTGTTAGGTACCCATGAACCTAATAGGTTGGCTCGTGATGAGACCCCTTATCCTCTTGACTAGGTCTTGTTTGTTATTTTCCGGGTCCCTCCTATTTCTTGCTGAGAGGATTTTTATTGCCTTCTCGGGGATCCCTGGGCGAAGCATCTCGAGGTTTTATTTGTAGGCTTTTATCTTTTACTAGTTGCTTTTACCTTCTAGGCCTTTAGCCCCTTCTTCCCACGAGATAAGGTGCAATCCTACAAACAGGTCAACCCAATGCCCGGACAAGGGGAATGGGACAAGTGAGCGGGAGATAAGATGAAATAGTGGTGCTATGATGGGAGCGGACGATGGCTTTTCAGAAATCCCCAAGTGGCAAACCAAGACCTATGGGCACAGGCTTGCTAGGATACCCTGTCAATCCCCCAGAGCATGGTCAAGTGGGCTAATGTAAGATCCAAGCAGTTGTTAGAGATAAAAGGAATCAAATGCATATATTCAAAGGTTTTAATGATCAAAAGTGACACATACCATGATACCTAGACCAATTACCTCATGGAGTAAGAACCTCATCTAATACAAGACCAAGCCGATGGTGATGGATGCTGTTGCTGCTGACAAGATAAAGTTGATGGAAGAAGAAAAGGATGGGCCCTCCAGGGCCATGCTAGGTCACTCCTCTCGGTACTCCATGTCTAGGACCTGTGGGCCTCAAGACATGATCTCCTGGTTATGCCTAAAAAACAGGGATAACATGCATAATATTTGGAGAAACCTCTTAGTGTAATAGCTCATCAAAATCGAGAGGAAGAACACTATAGGATTAGATGATAAGAAGTGATTTCTAGTGACCGAAGAAGCCATAGGGAGGAATAAATCACTTTTAGAGGCAAAAAGGCTAATTAATTAATAAAGTGATTTAATTAAGGAATAATAAAAATAAACTAAAAATCACTTGGAGAGAAAAGGTGAACAGGGGGGATAAAAGAGAGATAGGGGCCTCTTTTCTCTCATTATGTTCATTATCATTTTGATGTCTAGCTTCTTGCTAGGGAGCCCATGATACTTGGGCGTTTTGAGGGTTTTGACTGAATAAACCCTAGAGATCAGCTCGGTGGTGAAAGATCCCAACTTTCCTGATCCAAGCTTGGCCAAGGAGGTGAAAAATTTCTCCCTCACCATTCTACATCAGTTACTATTCAACTACAAGAGCATTTGAGGAAGCAAGGCGTAGTTTTGAAGTTTTTCTGCAAAGCTAGGGCGTACTATTCTTGAGAAAGGAGTTTGTGGAGGGTTGTAGACACTGGATCTGAGAGAGATCTGACTTCAGAGGTGTTAGCTATCACCAGGGCGCCTTTTTGCTTCGGTGCTTGAGTGGATTCTTCAGTTTATCCATTCTATCTTTCAGTGGGGCACATTTCTCTTAAGGAGGGCACCCTGTTCATTGGGGATCTTGTGTTGTGGAGTAGGAAATCACTCTCATCAGCTTGGAGATTCGACATAGAGGTTTCTTAGTCCCCAATCTACATTTTGACAGTGAGCTTCAGTGATTTGGTGGCCATCTTCAAGGAGGCCGAATTTGCAGTGGTTCATACAGCCAGGAAGGGCGCACTTTGCTAGAGAGGGAAACACATACATCTTGGGTTATCGGATATCTTCTCTATTCATCATTGGGGACTCTTGAGAGTTCATATCTCCACCTTTCTATTGTATTTTTGAGGCACTATCAGCCACATACATCATTCTTCTATGTATATTCCAGATCTGCTACATTTGTATGAGGTCATTCTTCTTGTGTTACTTCTATTGCATCTTGTTGTGTATATGTCATTGGCTATATTGCTATCCTTTACTTGCTGCAAACACAATCAAAACCATAACAATAAACCCTAGCACAACTCAAGAAGACAAATCTGCAAATTGTTTGACAAAATACCACAACTAGAAAACACTAAAACCTAAAATTTTCCAGGCAAATCTGTTTGGGAACATTACACATTTGCAGAAGAAGAAACATATGAAGAATCAACATTTTTGGAAGATCCCCTTCCATATGACCAAGGTACTTGAGGACTTAGTAGCCTAGTTTCTCCCCCTAGCCTATAGTCTCATCTAGAAAGGGGATTGTATCCCCTATCCTAGGGATAACTAAGGAGATCATGTCTCGAGGCCCACAGGTACTAGACATGGAGTGCCGAGAGTTGGATGACTTGAGCATGGCCCCAGAGGGCCCACCTTTTCTTTAGTGCAGCCCTTCTATCAGCAGCAGCAGCATCCATCACACTTGCTTGGTCCTGAAGTAGCAATAAGTCTTGCTCCACGAGGTAATGAATCTGGGTAGCATGGTATGTGTCACTCTGACTATTGAAGCACTTAAGTATGTTGCATTGAATTCTCCTTCATTTCATAACGTTTGCTTGGAAATTATGCTCTTTGACTTGTTCATACCTGGGAGGGTGACACAATGTCCTAGTAAGTTGATCTCCCTTTAGGATGAGTTTCCACTGGGTGGGTCTATGAAAGTTCATTGTCCATTCCCTCCATACTTACCACTTTCCATTGTTATTCCCCTCATCTTCACCCCACCTTGGTTCAGGCATTGGGTTTTCCACACTAGGAAGGGTTGTACCTTGCCTTGTGGGAAGAAGGGGCTAAAGGCCAAGAGGGTAAAAGTAGCTGGCAAGAGTTAAAAGCCAAAATGAAACCTTTGAGATGCTTCACCCAGGGATTCCCAAGAAAGCAGTAAAAAGCTTCTCAGTAAGAAAAGGTAACCCATAAGATAAATCAAAACTCAAGGTACTAGTTGGTGGATGGGAGGTCTCATCATGAGTCGACCTATTAGGACTATGCGCATGTAGCAGTATGACACTACCATCTATCTAGTCACCAAACCAAGGTAGTGGCTCTTGGTGGCATAGCCAAAAGAAAGGGGGTCTCATCATGATCCATTCTTCTCATCTTCGTGAAATGCTTGCGGGTAACGCTGTCACCTCTGGTCACCAGGCCAGGACAGTGTTCCCCATCTCTTCCCTTGAAGCATGAAAGAAAAAGACCAAAAGCAATAAAACTAAGAATAAAAGGCATTGAATGGGCTAGGAAACAATGGCATCCATGATAAGGTGTTGCTCGCCCTCTACAAAGGCACCCACAAGTAAGATCTACATTTCCCTGTTATCACTACACCTTGTGCTCAAACACTTCCCCCACACCACTTCACACACTTACATGACCTAGATTGGTTCTCACCTGGGAAACACCCCAAACTTAAGGAGGATTAACCCAATAGGACATCCTGAGACCTTCTCCAAACCTGACTTGTTGAATTGCATAATGTCTTTGAGCATTTGTCTGGGTAAAGGAGGGTTTGATGCACATGTTTGGGTAATTTGATTATTATATGTGATTGACATTGCTATGATCCCTGTGACTTATGAACCCCTTGAAGGCATACTTCTTGTTGCTGCAGGACCTTGCTCGGTGGACAGGTACATATGGGAGAATGATTAGCTCAGACCTCCATGGGGATGAAATCCCACAAATGGACATTGTGACCACAACCAAGGGCAAAGAGACACTAGAGACTTGCACCAGAAAGAAAGAAGGGTGTTGCACCAAGGAAACCCCGACAGACCTAGACCCAGGGGGATCTTGTATTTTTACCTGGACGTTGACCTTTGGGATCCCATGGCGTCACCTTTGTGACCCTAGACGTCATCCATAGTCAGGGTTCGCATTTATGAGGGTTGTTGTGTGCTAGTTGGCACATGTGGCAGAATTCAGGGCATTTGGAGGCCAAACGTTCTGCATGTGTGGCCTAACGTTCCACCCTAGGGGCCCAACATCACCCTAGAAGGGCATGACGTCACCCTTGGAAATGATATTAGGGTTTAATTAATTTCATTTATGTAAAAATTGGATTTTTGATGTAATTTGGCCGGGTCGACCTTTTTATGACCTAATTTTAATTAAAGGTCGTTGAAATTGTATAAATAGAGAGAAAAGACTCATTTTTTCATCATCACTCACCACACAAGTGGTGTGGTCTGAAATTTGCGCCCTTCTTGGGAGTTATTGGCTGAAATTTTAGGCGCACTTTCTCTTGGAGGCTAAAATTTGCAACTTGGATCATTTCTTGGTGAAGTTACTTGGCATTCTAGGGTTTTATGGCTTTGATTATTCTTGCTGAAGTAAGTAAATCTGCAATTCTTCATTTAATTTGAATGGTTTATGGTAAATTTGCTTGTTCATGCTAAATATTATGAAATTGCTTGCTTGACAAACCCTAGGACTAAAGGACTTAATTTGCTACTTCTTTACTCTTCATTTGCTAGACCTTGCCAAGAAGATTTTGACCTAGGTAAACTTCTAGAGCCCTAAATACTAGCACTTTAGAAGTCATTATCTAGTCAATTGTTGCTTCTAGTATTTTTCAATATTCTAAGGAAGGAAGATTTTGCTAGAGCCTAAAATTGCTTACACTCTAGCAAGTTTATCCTTAGGGTTTGGATGTTTGAGGCCTTGAAGAGCCAACACCTCTTCCATCCATCTCTTATCCTTAGGTAAGTATAATCATTGTGTCATATCTTCTAAGAGAAAACCCTCACCTATAGACTCCATTACCCCATAAAGGCACTAGTCCACTCTTTATAATGATTGATTGATCAAAGCAACTTTCAAACTACCTTCCTTGAAACATTTACGAACTTCTACTAACCTTAAACTAGATTAATTCATTGACTAACTTGCTGCTGTTGCAAAAGATTGCTACAGCCATCTAACAGCAGCAAATTTATTTCAAAAGTGACATTAAATGTTGATTAGACATTGCCAATTTTGCTTGTGACAAGTGGTTATCATTCTGCCAACTTAAAGCTAGATTTTCTTGTCTTTTTCAAGCATTTTCAAGGCATAATTATTGTGGCTGTTGCAAAATACTTATTGTTGTTGTAAATAATTACATTGCTGCAATTTTATATCAGCTTACTTGTTTTTTCAGAGGTTCATGGTCTTATGAAGCACTAACATCATTTGGTACTTGAAAGTTGTCACTCTTTTCTATTTGTTGTCTTGCTCTGGGCAGGTACACCTTATTCACCTTTTTCCTCCATCTCTATAAGACACAAAGAACCTTTGACTTGAGTGACCTGTGAGAGGGGGCGGGGGGGAGGGGACTTTCTTGTACCTTTTACCTTAGCCTTCGCAAACCTTCAGGTCATTGGGGACGTCTCCCCTGGGGTATTACAACATACTCCTAAATAGAAAGGGGTTTCCTATTAAGGTGACAATGATAGGTCACTCCCTGTTACGCCAATCTTGCACCTACCTGCCTGGGGCTTTGGGAAAGTACAGATTGTGCAATAACAGGGACTAAGGTGGCCAAAATATGTCATTAAATATGCTGAAGTCAAATTAGAAAAAGTGACATTGGCAAATAAGGAAATATAAGTTAATTGGCTAATATGAGGTAATTGAAGAAAAGACTTTAGAAATCCAATTAACAATTTAAGTGAGGAATTAGAAGCTGGAGTGTCAAAGAAGTTGAGGGCGCCTCACTTCCTCATTCTTCATTTTTCATTTGCAACTTGAGTGTTTTGAGGGTTTTGACTAGACAAACCCTAGAGACCAGCACGGGGGTGAAATATCCCTCATTTCCTGGTCCAAGCTTGGCCAAGGTGGTGGAATATTCCACCCTCACCATTCTAGCCAGTTCAAATCCAATTCAGCTGTAAGAATACTTACCGATCTTTTATTTTTATTTTTCCACTTAGTTTACCAGCATAATCGTTTCATCAAACAGTTTTCATGCAAATATTTCATCAACAGTTTATACACATATCTTTGGTTATGGTATGATTTTAACAAGACACCAATACCCAAACTCCAGACATATATATTGCAATTATTTCTTATAACAGTTAAGTACAATAACTATTCCAGCAAATATTATAACCACAAAAAAGAGGAACCTAGAGTATTTCTATTGTAGATACAGGTCTGTAGTAAAGGAGATTCGACCCAATAACTTGATGGCAGCTTCAGGAAACTTATGATATCAGTTGCGGATGTCAGCACCATACACAGATCATTCTGGCAGCAACAATCTCACCTCCCAACCGTACTTTAATAGCCTTGCTCAGTGAAAGCTATTCATGAAGGAACTATGCCACTTGGACCTTCATAGGGGCTTGGAAGCCCATGAGATGGATGCTAGACCTCGCATGTGGGAGACCATGGATGATGAGCGTTGCACCTTGAGGATGGAGGGCGTTGCCTTTGGAGGCTCCTAAGCATCACTAGAGGATGAGGTTGCACCCTTTTCCACTTAGACATTTGCCTTTGGAGGCCTAGGACGTCACCCATTAGCCCTTGACAACATCTTGGAGGCTAAGAGTTTTATGAAGATGGTTCTGGAGGTGGTTTGACAGGAGGAGACCCATGGCATGACATTTTGGAACTTGAGAGTGTGACACACGGCCTTTGAAGGCCCAAAGTCTCCCTCCATGCTTGACATTGCACTTTCAGAGCCTACGTCACCCTTCTAGGGCATGACATTACCCTTCTAGTGTTTTATCTCATGTAAATTTTTATTTTGGCATAATGTAAGGGCAAATTAAGAGGTTGGCCCTCTTCTATTTTGTAATTGACATAATTATGTGGACAAATCAGCTTAGGGTGGTCTCATATAAATAGACCACTCTCACTTGTCATTTTATCATCACATCTTCCCACCATTTGTGAGAGAACAAGTCTGAATTTTTTGTTATTTTGGGGTTATTAGCTCTTTTCTCTCATGTGCTATCTCTTGGAGGTGAAGTGTGGATGCTTCTTTACTGATTTTTGGATGGAATTGCTGCAATTAGGGTTTATTTTCATGGAATCTTGGTGAAGTAAGTAAATATTCTGCAATTTTATTTCATGCTATAAATGTTTCATGGTAATTTTACTTGTTCATGCCTGAAACCTTGCTTGGTAAAACACTAAGAGAAGAGCTTAAGTGCTACCTCCTCTCACAAGGTTAATTTTGTCCAAAATTTGTGAAGAGATCCTAGCTAGGGTTAGACTCCTACTAGAACTTTAGGATTTTGGCCCTAGACTCTTGATTGTGACCTAGTTGAAGTACTTAAGAAGGGAGAAAAGGTTGCTATAGCCCAAAAGTGCTTGCAATCTAGCAATCCTTCCCCTTAAGGCTTAAATCCTAAGGACCTAATGTGCTAGCACCTTAGAATTTAAGCCCTACCCCTTAGTCTTTGCTAGCTTCATCTTCAAAACGTATTGTATTGCTATTGTAAAGACTCCATAGCCCTAAAACGCACTGATCTTTAAGCTCTGTTATGGTGAAAGTGATCAGCAAACTCTCAATTTTAATTCTCTCAAACTTCCTACTAACTCTACTAACACTAACTCAAGCTAATTGACTAGTAAACATGTTGTTGTTGCAAACGTTTGCTACAGCCACCTGGTAACATTTAAATTTGTTGCATACATTGATCTAATAGTGGTATAACATGTTCAGAAATTGCTTGAAACAATTGGATATTAATCTATTGGATATGTGCTAAATTTTCCTTGTCAATTGATGCATTTCTGATCTCTTTTTATTGGTGTTGTTACAAACTTATACTTGCTGTTATAAGTTGTTGTACTGCTGCAATTTTTTAACAGCCATAGCAATTTTCTTTCTTTCATTGTTTCCCTCGAGACCTATCCCTCTACATGGGTCTTTTATTTCACTGTCTTGATTGGCACACTTAATAGGAATGAATGAAGGCCCTCCCATATTCAAACTTGCCAACTCACATGAGGTCATGGGCTAGTGTGATGCTTGAAGGTGATACTGAGGTGAATTGTTTACATGGCTTATATCTTACGTAACAACTTACTTTACATGATTCAAGGACTAATATCTCTTATGAACATTGGTTTACCTTGTCTTATATTATGCTTTGTTTGAATGGCCTTGACATGGTTCTTTGATGAACGTCCTAGGCTTTCACCTAGGACGTTGTGCCCTTATTGCAGGATTTTGGCATGTGTGATGCAAAGCAATGAGTCATCCAATGACTTGCAACCTTCTGACATGAGCTCTCACATCTTCAGGACCTTGGACAATGGACAGATGGAAGCCCTGTCACCATCTTCCCTAGAGCAGGAAGGGCTCTATCACTGTTGAATATATCGCCGAAATAACGGATATGTCGGATATGTCGCCGACATTTTCCCCTGACCAAAACTTTCCCCCGAAAATTTCGCGACATATCCGAAACTTTGAAAGTGTCGCGACACTTTCATTGTGTCCTGACATTTTGCCAATGTGTCCCGACATTTTAYAATATGTCGGCCTACTGAGGTTTTTTGAGGTTTTTTTATTTATGTAACAATTCTTGATTGAGTAGAGATTCATAAACATGATTTACACAGCCTTGGTTGATGATATTTATTCTGATACRGTSTTTCTTACAAGAAAACTYRCCAATTCCCAGAGGTAAGGCACTAAGAGTTGTAAGAGTTTATTGTTTTTTGATGGGATTAATGCAAACCTTGCATCTTTTTCTTTAAAAAAGTCAATTTAAGATTCATCATGTATAGTAGGATTCAGATTATTTTAGCAATTAATTTGTATCATATTTGATTGATTATATGAAGGATAAATTTGTCTGATCGCATGTTTCTAGCAATGCCATAGGTTAGTGAAATCGTTGAAGTAGATTCAAGAGAGTTAGGTGATACACATGTTAAATGTGTTGTGGAGGGTAGATTTCATGAATCTACCATTTATGTGCAAGAAGCAGCCATAGCGCTTGTTGGTTTCCATATTATCTCTCATCTCAATGTGGCTACAAAGGTATAGTAGATATTTTATTTAAAATACCAACATGTAGATACTTAAGGTTAAGATTGAAACAACTTCGAGGCAATTTGAATATTTGATCTTCACATAACAAGTTGGATAACAAGTTGAACATTTGATCTTCACATAGCTAAGTTGAATCCATGGAACACAAATGTAGCCAACCTAAGCCTAGGTCAACAGGGGCAATTGTTTTAAACCAACTCTCACTATAAAACTAGCTTAAAAATCCCATGAGCAACTTATGATGAGACAAAGCTTATTTATTGGTTGTATTTTCATATTTATGTAGCAAAGTGTTTATTTGATGTTGTTGTTGCTTTACAAGTTTAAAAAATTGAAAAAAATGAGTGTTTTTGTATTTTTTTGAGGTCTTGCGACATTTTCCGACATTTTCCGCCGATGTCGCCGAGAAGTTACATTCCAGACCCTCGCCGACACTTTCCCCCACACGACATATACAGCATTGGGCTCTATAATGTAAATGAGCAAGTCTCCTATGCCATAGCTCGCTCAAGCTGATAGTATCATGTAACAAGGCCTGGACTGGTCGGACAATCAATCTGTACAAACTATTTACTCGAACACCAATCACCCCGGAAGAATACATGTGTGAGTTATGGTGCCATCCAAAAACTTTTCCTTCAAAGAAAGTAACCTTGTAGCCCTTATCCTCTAAGGAAGAAATAGAGACAAGGTTCCTTTTCATCCCAGGTACATATAGTACTTCACTTAATTGTAGTGGTATGTCAGAATCTAGTTGGAAAGTAGAAGATCCAACTCCCGTCACAGTATATCTGGCATTATCACCAAGAAAAACATGCAGACAAGACTCTTTCTCTACAAGATCTGTAAGATGTTCTCTATATCTAGTCATGTGTCTGGAAGCACCATTGTCAATCAACCAAATATCACTATCAGTAGGAACCATACCTGAGAGTGCTGATATGAAGAAGAATGCTTCATCTTTTATGTCTTCATCTCTCTGATGTCGTTCTGAATCAACACCGACAGTGGATGCATGTTGTCTTCCTTTCTTCTTGGTAGGACAATTTCTCGCAATGTGTCCATACTTGTCACATCTGAAACATTGAATACTTGATATATCTTTTCTTTGTTCTTGACTTGGAGTTGCTGAAGTTTTCTCGTCTTTGAATGCTTTGCTGAAACATCTTCTATTTCTTTTGCCTCTCTTTGCATGAGAAGTAAGGGCTTGATTGTCATCATGATGGTAGTCTTGCACTCCTCTGGCTATAAGTCTGGTTTCCTCCTAAGTGGAATCTGTCCATAGACGATCAAACTCAGGTAAATTTGATCTTCAACTGATACTTTGAAGGAATGGTTCCCAATGTCTTGGAAGAGCATTGAGAGTAATCATGACAAGTTCTCTGTATGTTATGGTTTCTCCAATGGCACCTAGCTAATCTCTGATGAAGAAGGTAGCAATGGTGTCATCTTTCGTCATCTTGATATTTTGAAGTTGATGTTTCAAAGTAAGAGCTATGTTTGTGGTGTTGCTCTCAAACATCTTCTTCAATTAATCATGCATTTCATAAGTTGTCTTCAGGGTAGAGATGTTAGGTAGTAAATGATCTCTTACTGAATAGATGATTATCTTTCTTGCTTTGACATCGCCTGCCTTCCATTCAGCCTTCTCTTCATCGATTGTTGTTGCTGGTAGAGTCTTTTCTATCAATCTCAATAGGTCACTCTCTTCCAGAGTGATGTCTAATCTTGACTTCCAGGAGCTGAAGTTGCTTGATCCATCAAGCCTATCTTCTACCATAGTTTTGTTCCTCGTGACTTGCAGATTCTTCACAAACCCTAATGGCTAGGCTTAGAAACCCTAGCCTTTTCCAAGAGGAAGTATCTAGGAGGTTTGTTGGACTTATGACTGCCAACAAGAAATCCTAGAGAGTCAAAAGGAACCTCAGCAAGCTGCAAAAGTACCCCAACAATCTGCAGAAACCCTAAAACCAAAATTCTGTAGCAACACTAGGGCCAAAAATCAAAACTCCTTCAATTTTTGATCTGAGAATTGCAAGAGGTGCGTTGGACTAGGCCGTACTTGTCTGTGCAAAAATTAGGCCCAACATTGGGAAAATGCTAAAACTAGCTTGACAAGAAAAATGGAGGGGCTTGTTTTTGCAGTTGCAGCAAGAAGGTGACGACTAGCTTGGAATAGCTTGTGCAATGGCTCTTCATGAACTCTGCTCTGATACCATGTTGAATTGTAATGCTTAGAAAGCACATGTAGTTTCTTTTCAATTTAGCATGAACTTGAACCATAAACAATGCAACAATATAATATACAATCGCTGCAGTAACCAAGATCACAAGAAGAATAACCATGCACAAGAACACAAGAAGTTATCCTAGGAAAACCCTTCTCAATCAAGGGAAAAACCCAACAATTATTTGCTACAGAGTCAAGATAAGATCACCCTTTCACCACAAACCCTAGTGCACACAAGAGGGTGCTCTATGACCAAGAAAGTTAGCGCCCAAGAGAAGTGCACACTTCAGCCCTACAAGTAGGCGTTGAGATAATGAGTGAGTGAGAGTGAGTGATCCACAATGGGGATCAACTCTTATTTATACATGATCTATCACATCAAATGGATGTGTCTATTGGCACAATAGGGCCGACTTCTATAACTCAACAATATAATTAATCTTTACACAATATTAATTATCTTTACATGGTGGGGCCGACTTGTACCCTTCACAATACAAAATTAGGGTTACACAATAAATCTTACTCTTAGACAATATAGCAAGGATCTCGCACATCCTCTAGTGCTCAACCACTAGAGACACGTCCACCTGTTCTCAGCCACAGGGACGTCACTCTCAATAGATCAACTCAACTAAGTGCATACGAGTACCATCTGGAGAGCCATCTCAAGTCGACTCAACTAAGTCCATAGGAGTCCGACAAGAGACCATCTCAAGTCATCTCAACTCAGTCCGGAGGAGCACAACAAGAGACCACACACGTCATCTCAACTCAATCCAGAGGAGTATGACACACCCATCACATGGGCTTTCTCACAGATCGTCTCAACTCAATCCAGAGGAGAACAACCAGGAGAATATCTCATGAAGCTGCAATCATCAACAAAACCGACCCATAGTATGAGTGTGGAGAAGATGATAACAGAGGACAGAGATGGAAGCATAATGTAGAGGACTATAGAGGACCATAGTGTCTCACAGCTTTACAGTAAGCTTGGACAGCTTTGTAATATGTATCTTAATCTCCATAATATAAAAAGACAGAACAGTATCTAATCTTGTTCAGATATCGAAGTGATCCTCATTATTCACCTAAATGCATCATTTTCAATGGACTCCTATCATATTATTATGTTTATCATAATACATAGTTTATGCATTAATGACAGTATCTTTCAACATCCAAAGTAAACAAGAAAATTACCAGAATTATTTTGTTTGCGGCATTGTCTATCCTGTCACAAACTGGCATGTATCACTACTCAAAGTATCTCTGTCCTTTGGCATTTCCCTATTAACATACATTTTTCATTTCAGGATAAACAACTTGAATATTAATAGCATCCAACTATCTATGGTTGCTTTAGAAAAGTAGTACAGTCCATGATTAATGGTTCCTCATCGTTATTAATATGTGTCATATTCAAAATACATCTTGTTAATCAGAAATAAGAATTGTACAACAGGAATAATTATGTTACAAACATATCTACTTTTAATCCCATTTCAACATATTGAGACTCGGCATTAAAATGAGAGCCTAATTTGCCAAGTCCCCAATTCTTCAGGCCTAATTCAAAGAGTTAATCCTACAATATATTTTGTAAATCTTCAGCTCAACTCTCAAAAGAACCTTATTATGGCCCTTATAAGCAATTTCTATCAAAGAAAGAGACAGAACAATGCTGTCACCAGTATGTTTGCTCATGAGTCACATGTGACTTTGGGGATGAAAGAACTGTAAGGCAATATTCAGACGACACCCTCAAATAAAATTATTGCTTGCCTGAAAATATCTACTAATTAAAAGTAGACCACAAGCTCAAAGAAAAGCTCACCATAAGTGCCTGCACTCTGCCAGTTCGATAAATCATCTGATGTGAATGATAAGTCAAAGGATGGTACTGAGTGAAAAAGCGTTGTACTGTCTCACTCAAGCTATGCTCATCTGTCAATGGGATGCCGCGAACAAGAACTGTGAAGTGATTAGACTGAGGCCGAGATGCTTCCAAAATGGCCAGCCTCCTTGCAGCAATACCTTTGTACTCCTGCAAGAAGCAGCAAGAATAGAATGTCTTATCTGAAAATAATTTATATATAAGGGTCTCCTTTCACCCAATCCTATGAGATGCACAAACACTTCTTGCAGCAATAGCTTGATACCCAAATTTAGTGCCATATACGTACATATGGCCACACATGATAATATTTTCATTAACAGGTTCCTGGCACAGGTTATTTAGTTGTTTTCTTGTTGGGTACACCATCACTCATTTTACACTGGCTATGCAATAAATTTTACAAATGACCCAGCACCTTTACAGAACAAGTTGACACACCAGCATAATATTCTGCTCCTCAACAAAGCATAAGAGATTTTGAAGCAAAGTATAAAAATGTGAGAAAGTGATGTAAAAGGAGAATAGTTTTATCAGACTATATTAAAGCCATATTAAATTTTATACAAACCGAAATGAAGATATCATTCAAGGCATGTATTAACCATAAGTGCAAAACCAAGATACAAGCTTGTACTAGGGGTTCAAAAAACTTACAAAGTAAAGAAGACAACAAGTAGCACAGGAAACAAGATACAAAGTAAAGAAGTGTGCCCAAAGCCTGCAACAAAAAGTGCCAAGTAAGAAACCATGGCCGGATATCTCATCTTATCCAGACATATCGTCTTTTATTATCATAAAACACATGGATGAATATTCAAAAAATACTATCAAAATACAGATTCTCGTAGTTTGTTGCAAGCAATGACAAAAAGAAAATCGTATCAAAATAAAGATAAAGCAAGTCAATTAGTCCAGAAACGTTATGATGTCAATTAGCCTAAAACTCTATATAATAGAAGCTCCTCCCACCTATAAAGGTTGTTGAAACTTGAAAGTCCTCATAACTTTGGAGACCTATAGCTAGACATTGTTGATGGTTTAAAGGAAAATGATAGTGCATTCTTGTTGATGTGATGCAATCTACTTTGTATCTAATTGCTGGAATTTGATGCCGATTTATGCTGTCAAAGGTTGTTTCATGAGGCCAAGGGAATGATTTATCAATCACATTGAATTTAACTAGGTGTGAAAGTTCCTCTCTCCTTAGATTCTTTGGTTTTTTGTTGATGGAGTAAATCTGATTTGCATTTAATTACTTATGAGTTGTTGCATTAGTATATTATCTTAACAAAATTTCCCCTTGAACCTAGTTTCAAGGTGGATCTCTTAGAGGCCCCTTCATTAATTTTCTGTAGCAATTTCCAGCCACTTAGGGACTGCTGTAGCATGCGTTTGGCAGCTCATTTGTACCCTAAAACAGTGTTAAAGGTTAAAACAGCCCACTAAGCTTGCCCATTTGACCCCATATTGAACCCAGGCACTTGTCCTCCCTTTCGAGTTTCAACCACCCTTAAAATATAAAAATTTCATCTTTTATTCTCTGATTTGCAAATCTGGAAATTACAGCAGAATAATTAAAAAGCAGATTTGCTTTAAGTCTAAGAAACCCCCCATTTAACCATCTTTCAACAGACTTGAATTTCCCTTTTGTGAATCTGAAATCTATAGCCATTAAATTTTATTGAAAACCAGATTTACTCTAAGTCCTAGATCCATTTCCATTCCTTATACCTTGCTGAACTTAGTTTGCCTAGGGAAGGCATCCTTTTGCTGGAGGAGAGACGGCCTAAAGAAAGGGAAAGTACTCCCGAGGTAACAGTGGGTTGTCTTTCCAAGTTCCTGTTGGGGTCTCACTTGGTGACTAGGATTTTTTCACCTTAAGTGAGAACTTAGGAGGTAACAGAATCCAGTGTTGTAAAAATCGTTTCGGGGAAAAAATCGCCGGGGTCCAGAAAACAACGTTTCGTCAAAATCGGCAAAACATCGGGAAAAAATCGGGAAAAAATCGGCAAACTTAAAAAAATACAAAAATATTCATTTTTTTTTAATTTTTGAAACATTTAAAGAAACAATAGCATCAAATAGACAGATTGCCACATGAATATGGAAAGAAAACTGATATATAAGATATATAAGATGTCTAGTGATACATCACACATCAAAAATGAATCATGTCCTGATTCCTGAATCCTGAGTCATCAAAAAATATAAT
>JASDQU010509240.1:0-13801 GCA_032191745.1 Picea mariana | reverse complement strand
TGGATCACGCCTCCCCACAAAAGAAACTTTTGGTCTCCAAAAGTATCAACTGTATTTGTATGCAAATGTCTTCAAAGTACACATTCCTTCAAGACTCCTTCACCCACGTACTTCAGAATCAGAATGTGAAGCCAACAATTGCAACTGTTGCAAAGCAAATGTTTGGAAAAAGGCATGTCCCTTGTCTCCTTCACCTCTGTTCTTCAGAGCTGAAATTTCGAAGCCCACATCTACATAACTTGCAACCTGTAGCAGATGATACATGTATCACAATATTTGGCGTACCTTACTTGCGAAGAGTTTATAAATACACTCTTTGGTCAAGTTTACAATGAATCTCCAAAATGGCTTGGGCAAATTGCCCCATTCAACTATTTACATAATGATTACAAAATGAAGCCACTTAAGGCTTAAGGTGCAAAAATAACACCTCTCACTCTCCTCACTCAATAGTGCCTAAAAATCCATTACAATGTTTCATAATCATTTTACATGATGATTTCAAGCCAATTTCATGGCTTTTATATGGCAATTACATCAATTTTAATTTGCCAAACATGTGCACAAAGGAAAAATATATGGTTTTTAAACCCCCCTTTTACATAATGTGTGTGTTAGTAGTAACACTATGGTTTCAAAATACCCACTATAAATAGTGCACATGCTAGCTTCCCAGACTCCTTTTACTTTCCAGCACATATGGTATAAATACCATTGGTTTATATAATTACATAATAACTATAATGTAAACCCACATTAGTAAGGAGAAACAGAAGCCTATCATTCAAATACAAGGGCTTCAATAGTCTTACAACTATAATAAAATACCCATAATAAGGCGCATTTCCTTCTTGCCATTTTGATACCTGAATTGTAACCAGCACAAGCAACACCACTATCTCAACAATCCACTAACTCCTTGGCCTACTCCAATGAGAGATCAAGAAATCTATAATTGGCAATTTCACCCTGGTTTAAGCGATTTCAAATTCTGAGTAGAGTGGCAAGGAACACAGATTCGAGGCCTTCGCCATAGTGCTATAATATTTCTCGTCTAGTGAAAAACCATTTATCCCTCCATGCCAATGTCATTATCGCCATCAAGGCCTCCTTGACTGTGGTCGTGGGTGTGAGAAAACTAGGCAGTGTCTACATCCTCGTTTAAAAATTCCTCGGAGCCGAATACGTGCACTATCAGAGGTTGATGTATCTAGCATGTCACCCATGAACAAATTCTTTGCGATTTATACGTCGGTGATGATTGCACTATTAGCATCGTGGCAACAAAAGAATGGTTATCCTGATTAACGAAAGAGACGATCACGAAGGGTTTCCGGGTGGCGTCAACATCCACCAGATTAATAACCCCACAATCACATGATATAACCACCTACCACATGTCTTTTCCTGTAGTAGTATAATTTCATAGATGATAGATATACATAATGGAGAAGGAGAAGTGAGCACCATCTCCATCGAATCTCCAGGTCTGTGCGCTCTCAAATGCACAGAGTTTCGGCGCAGAGACAGATCTGATTTGGAGATAGTTGTTCTGCTAGATTTAAAGAGATTCAAAGATCTTGCCGATGCGCATGATGAGCACCGAGTGTCTATACAATCAAGCAAAATCCCACAACTACATATAAGATTGAGTAGGAGAACCATGTTCGAGACTGCCAATTCAAAAATGCACAGTCCACCTCCAACGATGGCCCGACGGTCAGGGATCTGAATCCCTCCAATTCCTCTTGTCTCACGGGATCAACTAATCAAGGGAGACATTGTTTAGATATACAACTACAGAGACTGAATAGAAATCATTCATGATCTTAGGCGTAGATCCTGCAATAGACTTATCACCACACCTCGGACTGCCAATTGTCCAATGACACCAACCATGCAGCCTACGCCTATGCGATTTCAGATAGCAAATTTCTTAACAATTTCAAGCAAAATCAATTTCATTCAGCATATCTCGAAAAACATTGTGAGGAATATTGAGCTTATTAACGTTAGTGAATTGACATAATACACGTAATATCTTCAAGACAAATGGAGGCAAAGTGGACATGCACTGTTATTAAATGACCGGTGTATGGTTATCGCATCGCTGAATCAAAACTCCAGCTCGCGAATAACGTCCCAACCATTATGGATTCCATTCCAAGAAGATCGTGGAGAATACCTTTTTTTCCAGAGATCGTGTTAAACATGGATGGAACCACACGATCATGTATCGTTTTGGATGCAAGTGTAACATCCCTGTGCCTTTTGAGCGAACCTCTTGAGTTTCGACCCCGGCGATTCTCCATTTCCTTTCTACTATTTTGAAATACTCTATCCAGAACAATCGTGAGGGATCTTTGCCTTCGACCCAAAGTAGCGAGCAACATGATACGAGCATCGGAGCTTTGATTGTTGTGCCTTCGATGTGATCACCAGCAATAGTCTTGTCATCCATGCTCTTCTGCTATGATTGCTGGCGAGAACGATGTATATAATGAAAGATGGGTTTGTGTAGGTGCCATTATATAGCGTGCATAGTTCGACCACTATTGTGATGAGAAAGGGATCCAATCCTTTGCTCCTTCAAGGTGAGGAATTTCATTATCAACTGTGCCTACTTCAACATCTGTAGCTGCTTCATGCCCATCAACTTCATAATTACGATCAGGCTGATGGAGCAAACCAGATTGGATCCTTCTCGGACCAACATTCCGCAATCGAGGATCAATATCTGACTCTGTTATAGCTCCTGTAACATGACCATGTTCCCTTCCACCAGAGCCAAATAACTTAGATCCAAAACCAGGCTCAATACTGTCATATAAAGGATTGTATTGGTCGGAGCAGATGAATATGCATAGAGAGTTGATGAAACATGTACAGATAATCCTGCATGTGAATAATGGTATGCCTGCCACTCTTCAGATATGCCAAGAGGATTTGAACCAGAGGGCATTGGATGGAGTTGCGATCCAGTCCTATAAACTGTTGGCGGTGAAAGAGGTGACCTAGCTAGGATCTGGCTCTCGCATGGAAAACAATAATTCGGGATGACCAACACGGTTTACATTCGAACTGAAAGAACTCTCTGGGTTTGGTGCATGACGTTCTAGCAGAAGAGAATGCTGTGAAGGCTGAATAAATAAAGAGGAACTTGTCAAGTGACTCAGACAAAGCAGATCAAAACTACTCAACAAATTCACATGCGATGATGAAGATGAGTTCACTTGCAAGATCATTAACCAATGCAATGTGCATCTTCTCTAGAAAAGGGATTTGGATGCATATCTCCTCTTGGCAATAACCTTCAGTACGAAATTGAGAATTTCATCTTAGTAAATGTTGAAAATGCAAGTCTTTTTGGAGCATTGAATAAGATCGCAAGTCTTCATCTTGAAATCGTGAATCACCAAAGATATTGAATTTGCTCGATTTGAATCCAAAACGATGACGTCAAAACGTGCCACCACCAAGATAAAAACAATAATGTTTCTCTATTACTTGGCGCTGTGCATCATAAGAATCCTTTATATTCCATGACAGTCCTACGTTGTTGCGCTACAGATATTATATATGATCTCGCTGTCGAAGAGCAAGGGCATCATCCAAATTGTAGCTGCATTTATTCCGCTGCAAAACATGTTAAGTAGAAAAATACTTCAATTCTGCAGAAATGATAAGCATTTCTTACTAAGCCATTCAAATAGACGCTCCTTGGATAGTTGATCTCTTTGAAGAATTTTTTCTGGGATTATTGTAGCTGGGCTAACTCCTTCATCTGCTTCCTCCTTATTTGCAAGAGCTTATACGACTCTCGTTCCACGTTTTGGACAAAGTTGAGGATGAAATTTCTATCATTTTCCAATCCAATGGCCACTCATCTCGCAATGAGTGCAATAGTTACTTCGCTTCTCCTTTAACAAAATCTCATTTTCACGAGGACGTGAAAGAGGTTCCCTTTGCTTTGTCCCACTTTTGGTGGGCATGCTCGTCTTCTTTACCCAAGTTTTCTTCTTGTGATTTTTTGCTACATCACGGGTAGAAGATGTAATGCATAAATCATTTTTCTTACATTCAAGAAAATGATTTGAATGAATTTCACACATTCCTGAATTGTTCTTTATATAGATCTGATGAGGACTAGGACTAGATGATTTGTCCCCTCTCTTGGAACCCAATGATGTAAAACTGGTTTTTGAATTGGCTTTGCTTTAGCGGACTTTGAACACTCTCCAATCTCATCTTTACCATATCCAAAACATGCAAATAGTGGTCTTTGTACCACCTCTAATGGCTGAATGATTCCTTGGCCATGAATGCCAAGTCCACCTCCTCTGTAGCCCATCCTCATGAGGATCTTCATGCCCACATTAGTTTCATACCAAGAAGAAATTACACATGAAGAAACATCATATACCTCATTTTGAGTTTGTTCATCCACTATAGAAGGCTCTTTGTCTTCCATTCGTTCACCATGCTACAACTTAGACAAGAGATCATCCTTGGTTTGCAATTCAAGCTAAAATTCTTCAATAATTCCATAGAGGACTTCTCCATGAAGCAGAGACCTTTCTTGAAGCTCTTACTTCTCTTCTTTTGCAACCTGCAAAAGTCTCCTCAACTCCGTGTTTTCAGCTTGAATGTTGTGATTTATCTCTTATAATTCTTGAAGTCTTTCTGCTCGCTTCACTCCTTTTACTATCCTGTAAAGTAGTCAGTGCTCTGATACCACTTGATCTGAAAATGGGAGACTACTTACTCTAAGCAAGTTTTCATTCGAGAATCATTTTTTGAAGAATTTTTTGCATAAGGATTAAAGGGCATATGAGTCCAGTATTAACCATGTTTTTAAAACAATAATACATAAAACACATGAATTCAAAATGGAATAAGCATATGAAAAGACAAGAGAGAGACAATCGATGTTGGTAATGGATTTCACCCCTCCCGGGCTACATCTCCGGACCCACTTCAATTGGAATACAAATCATTTTCATTCCTTCTTCAAAATATGTGGGACCTTCTCATAAGTGATTACATAAGAGATGCCTTCTCCTTCAATGAGGATTCAAGAAGACTACTCACACTCATCTCTCTATACATCAAGAAGGATAATTCCTCAATGAATAAGTCTCTCAATGCTTAAGAGTAGTAGGACTATGGCTCTCTAACTCCCCTCATTAATTACTCATTACTCTCCCTCCTTACATAGGGCTCACATAAGGCATTATATAGTTTTGCCTCTCTCTTAAAAAAGAGCATTAATTCCTAGATCCACAATAATAGGATCTAATTACAAAAGAGGAAAAACAAGATCCATAAAAGTAGGATCTCAAACTATCTTCAAGAACATAATGGGAAAAGTCTCAAAACCACCCAAAGACTCTTCAACGATGCCCTTGATTCTCCCAGCCTATAATTGAGAATAATGACAAATTGGTGTGAGGTGGTTTCTCACATAAAAACCAATTTCCAAAATTATAATTCAATGAAAATTAAGTGAGTTTAATTTCCCTTACAAGTATTATTCATTGTACATCAAAAGTGAATAATAATGTATGAATTTTTCCAAAATCTCATAGGGCATAATTAAATGCATGAGCACCTCATAAAAGCATAAGAATGCATGAGACCTTTTCCTCACAAAGCATTAATAAAATGCATGAGAAAATAAAACTCATAAAAGCATAAATTCACCACTTTCACCACTTTGTTTCCAACTTCAAATCAACTTGGTGAACAAAGTAAAGTTCCTTCCACGTGTGGAGATCCGTCCGGATCATAAATAGTTCAAAAACTACATGGAGTCCCCAAGATTATTGTAACTGACAGAGACCCAATTTTTACAGGAAATTTTTGGATTGAATTATTTTCTTATTTGGGTACTCAATTGGCTCATTGTTCATCTTACCACCCTTAGTCTGATGGGAAAACTAAGATTGTGAATAAATGTCTAGAAGGATATCTTTTTTTCTTTTCATCCGATAAATAGACACAACGGGTCAAGTGGTTTCCCTTAGCGGAATGGTGGTACAACACATCCTTCCATATTTCATAAAAAATGTCCCCATTTCTGGCACTTTATGGATATCATCCTCCATCCATCACATCACCCTTGAAAGGGAATACAAATTTTCAACAATGGAGGACCACATAGGGAACCAACAAGAGGTCCTAAAACTGTTGAAGGACAACTTGGTTATGGCACAAAATATGATGTAACAACAAGCATATAAACACCACAGGGAAAGGGTATTTGAAGTGGGGGATTGGGTATTTCTAAGGCTACAACCATACAAACAAATGTCCCTCAAGCAAAGAAATAAGGACAATAAAATATCACCCAAATATTATGGCCCCTATAAGGTTTTTCAAAGGATTGGAAGTATGGATTACAAATTGGAGTTGCCTCCATCTTCACATGTACATCTAGTCTTCCATTTTTCTTGCTTAAAGAAGGTAATCAACAACAAGATCCCGGTCCAATTTGTTTTACCAGAGCTCAATGAAGAAGGGAAAATCATACTAGAGCCATAAACAATCCTCAAAACAAGAATTAAGTAGCTGAGAAATCGAGTAATTACAGAGTAACTCGTCAAATGGAAGAACCTACTAGTGGAAGAGGCGACATGGGAAGATGATTTCTTCGTACATACGCATCCGTGGTTAGAAAAATGTTGAGGAAAACACTTGTTTAAAGGGGAGGGGCATGTTAAGCCCTGGAAAAAGCCCCATGATATGTATAAAACCCCTTATTATGCCCTAGATATTGAATTATTACATTTCTAGTAGGTCTTCTGTAACCCTTCTTTGCACCCTTTCATTATAATTGTAACCATTTGTCTCCTATATATATATATATATATATCAAGGAGATTTAGTATTAATATCATCTTATCTCATCTCATATTGTGTTATGAAGTTTATATATTGTAAAGGAGGTTTCCCCCTCGAAGTGGGCGGGATTTTATAGATTTATTATCATTTTTAAGGTGTTGGATCATAACATGATCAACTAAGGGAATATAATAACATTACTTATAAAAATAATGAAACTACTAAATCATTCAATCTTCATTTCACTAAGTTTTATAATCAAATTCCCGAGTTAATTCGCCCCCATAATCGAGATGCTTTTATGCATTACTACAATACTTTACCCTCTTTGTATCACCATAGAATGGAAGAAAAGACTATAGGTAATCTCATATATTCACTTCAAACTTGTATTGAGTACGAAGAACAAATAGAAAGAACTTGTCTTCTTAAGGGAGACTATGTCAAACAAACCAATATGTTTACAATCTTGTAGCTTATGCAAGATAATAACCGAATGATTTCCTATGAAAGAAAAGGAATCGCTTCATCATCTTCTCCTGCTAGAACTTCTTCTTAGACATCTCTTAGGAGCCCAAATGATAATTATTTCCAACCAAAGGCTATAATTTCTCGTGCCTAGTGTAATTTTTGCAAAGAAAATCATGATGAAGGCACTTTGGAGGTTAAATAGAACGCTAGGGATAGAATCTTTGGTAATAATCCTGAGGCTACTATTGTTTCTCTGGATTGGGCCCAACCAGATGATGTTGTGGTAGATAATACCATAAACAAATATTATCCCAATTGGAACAAAGTTGATCCTCCCCACACTACTTCAACCCCAAGCACATCTTCCCAAGGTACTAACTCCCAGGCTGCCCAGACTCCAAACATTCAAGGGACAATTTCTTCTTTCCCTCCCTCCAAATATGATATTCTCAATCAATTGGATAATATTAAAGTATATGCTTCTCGTTTGGACATGGTTTCCATCCCAGAACAACAACACCATCTTAAGATTTTTATGGAAGGTAAAATTTCCACAGTAGCTAATTTTACTAAAAATCCTGAGGGTGATGATTCAAATGTAAATAAAATAGATGTACATAACTTTAAGAACCCTGTAAAATACCCTCCTTTTTATGTTTTTGTAAAAATTATGGATAAAATAGCTCACTGTTGCCTCATAGATGGTGGATCTGGTTTGAGCGTTATGTACGTACGAGAAAACAAGGATTATGCTATCCTATAATAATCAACAACAATCTACCATAGGTGAAATCAAATATGTAAATCTATTACTCTATGCTCATCCTGAAATAAGAACCACCCTAAATATATAGGTAATTGATATGCTTGTGAGTAACTATTCAATCATTTTGGGTAAAGACTAGGAAACCTTAACTGGTGGTTACCTTTCTCTAGATGGCTCACATTTATCCATCCCTAAGAATGGAAAAAATATTATTGTACTAAGGGAAGGAAGGATTTTGCATTATATTGAAAGTGTTCCTCAACCTAATGTAAATTATGTTGAAGAAAACATGAGTGTCTATTCAATATTTGTTGATGAAGATGACATGCATCTTCAACCAACCAATTATGATGATGGTATGTGGCATATGCACTTCTATGGTGCATGTTCAAATGAAGGAAACATAACATGTATTATATTATACTCTCCTATAGGAAAAATTCATAATTTATCATATAGATTAGAATTTTCCTGTACAAACAATGTCTTTGAGTTTGAAGCCTTATTACTAGGCATCAAAAATCCTTATAACCTTGGTTGTGGTCATCTTATTGTTTTTGGTGATTCTGAATTTGTTGTAAACTTGGTCAGAAAGATATATAAACCCAACAACAAGTTATTGAAGCGATACACCCAGGTTGTGTTGGCATTAATCTCAAATCTACTATCCTTTAACATCACTCATGTAAAAAGAGAAATTGTATCTACGGTTGACAAGTTAGCTGTTTTTGTAGCTTCTCCTACAAGGGATACTTTACCACAGAGGCCAGATTGTACGTTTTTGTCTCTCTATCGACCTCATCTCCCTAATAACATAGAATCTTGGCAAGTTTTTCCAGACAATGAAGGCATCTGTGCCTTCTTACAGAATGAACCTTATAAGCTGTTGATAGTCAAATATGACCATATTCGACATTCAAGAATTCACCCGGTCAGGATCCCAATTAGATCCTTATCCGTTGTAAATGGTGATTCCAACTAGTTTAGGTCCAATTACCTATAACTATCCTAATCTACAAAATAAAAATAAATCTAAAATATATACACCTTCTAATTGATTGAAGAGATTTTATCTTTTATTGAATAACATACTAAAATATAAATATATGCAGATTTAAAATTATCTACAAGAAAGATATTAATTCTAATTATCGTAAAAGTTACTCCTATGAAAAAGGATTTTGTTTTCTCTTTAAGAATAAGAAGTATTTTTAATGAAAGTAAAAGAAACAAACTAAAACAAATAAAACTAAAAAGAAAATCTAATGCTTGGGCCCAAATTCAGATAATATATGAATTTAAGTAAGGTAAACAATGTTCTAAAGATATAGATCTTTTAAAATATATGTTTGAATATGTCCATTGAGAATGAATTAATAAACATGTTTAAATAATTAACATAGTCTTATAATCCGAACAGTGATTCATATAAAGAATAACCACTGAAATGATGTGTCAAATAAAAATGAAATTGATCTAATTTATTAGCAATAATCAACTAAATCAATCTGTAATATTGTCAACACATAATCCAGACAAGACTTTGATTTAATAAATGAACACTAAGATACCAGTAACAATACAAAATATCATTTTCTTGTATTAATATTCAAAGTCGAAAAGAGATTCAAAATAATGTATCATAACACAGACTTGTACAACAATGCATAAGCTTTGTTCTTCTTTCCAAAAAACTGAAACTCCCCTGAATTGTATTTCCTTCACTGTTTTATATTGAAGGAATTCAAAAATATAAATTAACTTCCATAACCATAAACAATTATCCATTTAGAATGGGAAAATAACCAAATATTTTAATTCCCCAAAATAAATGAACTAAGTACATGAAATAAAAAAAACTACTAACTGTTCAATTTTAGAATTATGTCTGAAAACTGATTTTCCCATTTCTCGTATTTTCCAGGACATTCCTTTAACACCTGTAAAACAAAAAAACAAAAAGACATAAATTAATAAAACATAAAAACAAAAATTAGAGTTGCTACAAAATTTGAATTTTTGTAGCTACTCTTTTAATTAACTAAAATTAACGAAAATATAAACTAAACTAAAAAAATGCTAAACTCATACCAATAACTATTTTTTTTTTATCACTGAGTGTTACTAGGAACAATCTTGAATTCCAAATTAATGAAAATATTAACTCCTGGTGAGTTAATGTTAAGTGCTTCTTTCTTTTTATCTTGTTTAGAACTTGGAACATGTCTCGTCTAGATATCAATCAAAGCTTTATACCTAAGAAGTTGATTTTCTAATTCCAAATCAATTATATTTGCCTGTAACACAGAAACCACTGAATAATATTTGTTCTTCCATAAGGAAACCTCCATATTGGGATCGGTTTTAGTTTTCTCCTTCCCTTTTTCTTTAGAAACCTTTTCAATTGGTTCATGTGAAGAAATGTGTTGTGGGGAAGATACTTCCTGATTTGTAACCAACTCTTCATCCTAAAATTGGATAGGAGAACTAGCTTTAGAAGTTTTCCTAGATTTATTTCTGAAATTCTGGATATTTGTCTTCCTTGCCTCTTGTTCATAAAATCAACTAGACTAATGGAATCATCGTTATTTTTGGTAATAGGTGGGTCACACTTAGATGAAAGCGAGGAAAATATGGTTTGATTAGAAGCTTCGAAAGAAACCTGAGGTGCTTCACTGAAAACACATGACTCTAGACTAAGGCTAAACTTTACAGTTTGACTGTGAGTAACCCTCATGGTATTTTGCTGAGGAGTAGAAACTTGAGGGTAAGACAAAACAATATATTCTACAGGATTTGGGGTTTCAACTTCAGAAAAGTGAGACTACAAATTTGCCTCAGAATTCTCCTGAAAATGATTTTTTTTCAAAAACTTTTCCCAAGAATCACCATTTTGTTCTAATTGAAATTTAATTAGAATTTTCACTAAACCATGATGAAAGAAATTTCTTTATGAACTGAGATTCTTTCTTTGATAAAAATGTGACATCTTAGACATGATTTTAAGCAAGAAAGCTGGCATGTTCAATTCATAATCCATGAAGACCATTAAAAGCCGAAAGTGATAAATAAAGAAAAGGCTATATCTACCCTCAAAGGTGATAAATCCCTTAATGACCAATAACAAAAAATGCCATTTTTCTTTAATTGAATATATGGGCATACCTTTTTAATCGTACTTGCATGAAGGAGAAACCATGATTTCACACCAAGGAATATCCTTCACTCTTTTGGTCTTAGACCAACATTCCCCTTTTAATGGCAATTTATTCACTCTGGCTATTAATTATTCATCTATCTGTAACTCCATATGCCCAATTTTAGTGTGTTCACCATTGAAAGTTCATGCAAAATATTTGGTGACCTATGCATTGTAGCCATTAAACATGCACATAAATTTTAACCAACCAACCCTCTCAAAAGTCAGAAAATAATCTTCCCGAGCTTCAATAAGTTCAACACTGGGTTATGTTAGAATATAGAAGATGCTGTGCTCATTTTACCATTGACGATACCTTTGTCACCCAACCATAGTCTGAAGCCTCCCTCCGATCACCTTAACCTTGATTGAGAATTCCTCCGGAAGGAAACCCTAGGCTAGATAGCCAAACAAAGGGTAGCACACCTCTCTCCAAGGATAGCGCAACACAAAAGACTGATCAGGTAGTCCCAAACCCTAGCCAAGAGATATTCAAGCCAATACTAAAAACTTGCTGCTGCTGCAGCTGCACCAGCAACTCTCCTCCAAACATGCGCACAAGATTGCAACTACAATGCGCACCAAAACTGGGAACTGCAATTCTAAGATGTCACAAATGAGAACCGATGCCCTGTATTTATAGTTGTTCTGCCAGTTTGGCTGGGGCCGACTTCTCCTTCTGGATATGTGTTTGTTCAATATATTATTATTAATTATGGCTAACTTCTTCTCTTGGAGGCTAATAGCTTAATATAAATTATCTTCTTGAGCCGACAAGGCTTCTAGGGTTATTACCCAACTCATTAGGGTTTCTCTTGCTTTCCGGAGTCTTCTATTCTCGTCAGGTTCACACGTGGAGGTAAATACATCCTGTAGCTACCATAATATTAACACTCCCTCCTAGCTAGAGAGGTATTTACAGGTAATGGACTTGAGCAAAAAACATACCATTTACCCGGTAGCATCAATATAGTCATCTAGACTATTTCATGACTAGATCATCAACATCACCATCACCATCAATTGCAATATATCTCGAAACTATACTTCATCTGAGTAATTAGACATGATGCTTCACTCACACCATAGAGTGATACAAGAGGAGTATGTTGGAATATTGGTTGTTGTCATTGATGTCAACCCTAGTCATGGGTTTTGGACCGCAAGATTGATGAAGGTATTTGGACAGGAAGGAAAATGCACATGCAGATACAACACCCATGGATGGATAGTATACATCATTTTGTTTCTGGTGGTATGTGGCACATCATGTGGATCCTCATGTTTGAGGAGAAATGAATTTTTGAAGTTGACAAAGTGAATTGTACAGGTAGGCCTTGAAGATAATTACAGAAAATAATTACAAAATAAGAAAGTGTCAGGTCTGCCCTAATGTTAAAAAAAAGTGACATAAATGGTATAAATAAACATCATCATACATTCATTTGATACTAGTCAAATTTCAGAGGAAATCAGAAGTAAAAGAAGGCCAGATTTCAAGGGAGGATGAAGTCTTTTGGTGATGTGTTCTAAGGTATGCTATTTTCAGGTCATCTTACCATTTTTGCTATAACTTTTTTTCTAGAACAATTCAGATGGTGAAATCTCAATGGTATTGAGAAGACATATCAGGGTACCTCTGGCAAAAATTTCAGCTCTTGATTCGCTATAATTATGGAGATACACTATGTAGAAGATAGGGTTTGTGACCAGTCCTAAAGCTAGTCAATAAATAGGTGTTCCAGGTAAAACAATCATAAATTCTTCATACAGAATACAAATGAAGTGGGACCACTTCCATTGGAAATATTACGGACTGTAGTTTCTTGTGTGGGATTTTCATAATCGGATGTTAAATATTGAGCGCGAGGCATGCTGTACAAGTTGGGTCTTTTGGACAGACCATAATTGAATAAAGTCTACCATTCTTTCTATAACCTCTTTTTGGGGAGGATTCAAGGAGTGAAAATTGGAGGAGTTTTAGAGAATACATTGAGTAATATTATCTACAGGATCAGAGTACTCCAAGAATTGAAGAATTGAAGAAATTGAAGAAGTCTCAAGAAGTACTATCAGGTTCTATGTGGTGATTTAATGTAAAGTTTTATTATCTCTCATATATTATTAGGTGGAAGGAAGGGGCAAGAATGGAGAGTTCAAATATCTCTTGATATTGGAGTATTGTATCTTCCTCTTGGATTTTTATCCCTCTCTTTGCATTTGGAAGCTGTAGCTACCTTTGGAAGTCATTACTTCCCTTGAACAATAACTATCGATTATTTCTCATATATCGTGCATGGTGTATTGTGGTGTATTGGTGTAACTCTTATACTATTGTTCATTTCTCATTGGATATATTTGAATGGTTTAAGTATAAGTTGAAAAAAGTTTTAAATTGTACTTGATACTGATTCACCCCTCTCTTAGTATCAACAATTGGTATCAGAGCAGGTTGCCTTCAGAACAGTTTAACCATTGGAAGGAAAATCCTGAGTAGAGATGGATGACCATGAGCACATTTC
>JASDQU010509239.1:84696-94912 GCA_032191745.1 Picea mariana | reverse complement strand
GAAAATGATTCTCCCCATATTGACACATATCATGTGGATCCAAATAAGAATATCCATCCACATAGTGGGAAAGGGTCAAAGATGAATCTAGACAGAACAATACCGTTGTAGAATATGCAAGTTGGACACTGTTAATCATAACTAGCTCCTGATGTGTCCCATTTATGTTCTCGACCGAAGGTGGATTAGAGTCATCAAATAAAGTATGGAATTCGTTGTCATCCCAGAAATGACAACTATCCATATACCAATCATCAGAATCATCCCCCAAATCATACCAAGCATACACTTCTTGATGATATTCATTCATGATGTATACCATAAGATATCTATATTGAAGGAGAGCCAATGATCGTTGACTATTGTGATGATTATCTCTAATGCCTTGCAGGTGGTCATGCATATCAACTTTGACTGCTTCAATCATGTGTAGAATTTCCTTGAGTTGAGAGTGCATATCCATTGGAAACACCACATATAATATACCAAAAGAAAACTCATAAAATGATTTATCCAATGGAATTAATATGGAAACAATCTGAGAACCCTATAAAAAGTTTTGAATTCTACAGTCTCGTCACTGTCACAAAAACAATAAAAAAAATAGAACAATAAATTACGACAGAAAATCACAGCTTTTTCCAGAAAAACCTTGAAAAATTGTTGAATTTAAAGTGATCATAAATTTACTTCCTAGACTCCCTTTCGGCTAATTTGTTTTTTTTAATTGGGTATTTTTCTGAGAAGAATTCAAATACCCAAATTGTTTTTCCAAATTAATCTCATAAAGCTTCATATATGAACCTGAAGTGCGTCGCCCTCTTTTTCTTCCCTAGAAAAATTCTACAAAAGGAGAAAAAATTCTTTTGTTATTTGGCCAAGGAAAGTGCTATGATACCAATTTTTATGTGCCAAATACCTGAATACAACATATCACAATAGATCTAAAGTTATATGATTACAATCACCACACAAGATATATGAAACCATATAGAAAACCACCAGTTTATTATATCAAACCCTTGAGGTAGGGTAACATCATATATAATCCTTAAGGAAGGATAACACTCCTCAAGAAATGCTTGATACATTCACAATATTCTTCACTATGCTTCACTACATTGCTTAC
This sequence comes from Picea mariana, assembly GCA_032191745.1. Lineage (NCBI taxonomy): Eukaryota > Viridiplantae > Streptophyta > Pinopsida > Pinales > Pinaceae > Picea > Picea mariana. The sequence goes on along the minus strand of JASDQU010509239.1, from coordinate 93,783 downwards.
ACTTTTTTATATAGCTCTCTCTATCTCCTAGGAACCTTCTAGAGAGCCTTCTCACATTTATTACATCTAACTACCATAGTGGGCCTTTATTAATATAGTGGACCTAGTCCACCTTACATTGAATGACCACATTCTCATATATTAAATGACTTCCACTAATAATACATAACCAAATTCCCATTAGATACCTCCCTAGGTACCCCATATTACCTCCCTGGGTATACTACAATATTTATCTTCTATTTTTTCTCCCAATTCTCTGACTGAATTGACTATCTCGTCTACTTTGAAGATATTCTGCAATATTTTCTTCTTCCTTCATCTTTAGATTTTCAAACTTTGCTCTCAGTGTTTGAAGTTTGGCTTGTTTTACCTTTCCATCTTCTTCATAAATAATTTTAAGTTTGTCTCATAAATTTTCTTTAGATGATTTGTCATGCATTACTTTTAAAAATACATTTCTTGATAATCCACTTAAAATGGCATTAAAATCTCTTGAATTGTCATTGCATAAATTATTTCCAACAACATCAGTTGGTGGAGAAGTTGGTGTAGTGTAGCAATGTTCTACAGATTTCCAAATATCAAATCCAAGTGCCATCAAATGACTCTTCATCCTTATTCTCTAAAATGCATAGTCACATCCTTTGAACAGTGGAGCTATTTTGGATGACATCCCTTGTTGTTGATCCATTGGATTCTTCATGATCTACCTTCCAATGGTTATACTATGGTGAAGAAACCTTTCTCTGATACCAATTTTTGGAAATATTGAGGGGGGGGGGTGAATTAGTATTACCTTTTATTCATTTAGTAATCTTTTTAAAACTTTTCAAACCACATCAATGAAATAACAATGAATTTAATAATTAATTATTTATCAATAATAAGAATTACAATTTTTGTCTAACAACAAGCTGCGGTTGTGAATAACACCAATCCATTTTAGAGCACCAACTCTAGGAGACACAAATCCCATTCCTTTTCTAAGAACCTACTCAGGGAAGCTGCAACTTCCCACTTTTTCAAGCACCAACTTAAACGGAGGATCCAACCCCCTAAATTCTTCAAGAACCAACTTGAAAGGAGGCATTGACCCCTTATTACATGCTTCTACTTGAAGAGGAATACAATCCTTCCTAGCTTCTCCATTACACCCTCACAACATGGTTTTTATTTTTACTCTCATATATTCTGGTGACTCTGCTTCAGACATACTCAGAATATCCCAAGTCACCCTTTCATTCTTCATTCTGATGGGTTTATATATCTTACCAAATGGTGTGCATCATTGAACCATTATTTCTCTTCAATGAATCAATGTGCCTCTTCATTAACAATAGATTGTTATTGAAATTAACTTGAATTTACCTCAAATCCCCTTTAAGTTAATTAAGTTTAGTTCTTCCTTATGTCAATATTTCTTATATAATGATCAATCTGAGAAACCCTTAAAAAAATGACTAAGACTATCACTTTCATCATTACACAAAGCTCTAGTTTTGTCGAAACTTGGTTACTTGGCTATCATTGGATCGTGATCAGGATTCAATATTGATCGTTGATTTCCACATCTGATTGTCTTGGGAACCTAGCTGATTCCTTCGACCCATTTCCAGGGCATTTGACTTAGGGAAAGAATCGTGGCTTAAGTAAAAAATGGGGTTGTGTCTTTCGTGTCTCAAAAATTGTTGCAATGGGGTTGTGCCTTTTGTGTCTCAGAACTAGTCAAAATGGGATGTGCCTCTTGTGTCGTGAAACTTGTCGTAATGGGGTTGTTCCTCTCTTGTCTTGAAAACTTGTCACAATGGGGTTGCGCCTCTCATGTCTCAACAATGTGGTTTTAATACTACTTCCATGTCCTGCACGGTAGGGGACTCAAAAATGTGGTTTTAATACCACTTCCATGTTTCACGCGGTACGAGAGTCAACAATGTGGTTTTAATACTACTTCCATGTCGCACGTGGTAGGGGAGATGGACGAAGCACAATACATCTATCAATGTTAATATAAAATAGTTTTCAACCGATCAATCTCTGCATGATGCTATGCTATTTCTCTTGAGCTTGCAACCTGCAGGATCTCTATATGATGCATCGTTGTTTCTCCTGATCTTGTGTCCTTCGTGACCTCTACACGATGCAATGCTATTTCTCCTGATCTTGCGTCCTACGTGATTTCTGTGTGATGCAGTGCTACTTCTCCTGAGCTTGTGTTTTTATAGCAAGATTTTCTTGACCGCATGCAACTTGCTCAGAAGGCCTTTTCCATTTCCCTATGTAGACTTGAAGTCCCCTTTTGCACTTCCCAGAGCCAAAAAATCATATTTTTCCACATATATGTGCCCTACCAGTTATACAACATGTGTATATGTAGGTTTCACTACTAAAGCCCGCGTACATCACGTTTTGTGCTCAAAATTAAAAAAATTGTCGGGTTTCCATGTCATGTCACGAAATCCATGATCCTTGACCTTCCATATACTGGAAATGTTCCAACTTGGCCCTTCAGTTCAATTTGAAGGCTATAAATTGGGCCATATCCAAACCGTGGAAGAGGAGAGAATTCAAATTTTGAGAGAAAAGATACTCTAGAAAAATTTTCACTTCACATTGAGTCTACATCCCTTTGTCCTTTAAATTCTAAACACATTGTTCAACCCCCATGCTCTTCCCTCTTTGATGGAGAACCTCATTGTATCTCTTATATGAGCTTGCCTTTGGTGGAGGATTGAAGTGGTGGAGGCCTAGTTGGAAGGGACTTAGTTTCTCAGTTCCAATACATGACGACACAGAAGTTTGTCACTTATACACTTATGTTGATCATTTGTTAATATAAATGCTCTTTTCTCGTCCAATTGATGTCTTGAAAATATTTGAATTATTATTCCATGGGAGTATTTGTTATGAATGTTAATGGATTATGTTATTGTATGTGATAACATTATATATTGTCATCATATGTTTGTGTATCTTGGTTTTTGAGGACAAGTTGTAGGTATAAATCTTTTGAGTCTTGTGATCAATGGTGGTCTTCATCAAATGTCTAGATGAGGTAGGCTCTTTATCTTGTCTTGTTAGCATTTTCATTTATATAGCATACTTGGGATTAGAGTTGATTTCTGTAGTCATTCTGTCTGTTGTGGTTTACCCTATGCCATAGAGTGGTTTTCCTCGTAATAGAATTGACAACCATACTGGGGACTGAATCTTCTTTTTTGGGGTTTGGAGTGTTTTTCTCCTTCAATTGCTCTTTGTTAGCCTAAGTTTCCCTGTCGCCTGATTGCTTGACAACCTATTTTTAACTTGTATATGAGTTTCTTGGACTTATCCTTACTCTTGGAATGCTTTAATACATATACACGATTTTTCCCTTGACAAATGCGTACATACGTGAGTTGTCTTTCTATAGGTCGCACACATACACGGTTTTTGCTTAAACAGTCGTGTACATCAACATTTTTTTCTTACTTGCTAAGTTTGATCTTTGTTGGGTGAGTTTTGATGGTTGTTGAGTCTTCTTGGGTCTCTTTCCTAACTGTTGAGTGCTTGTAGAGTGATAGGAAACCTTTTTATGGTTGAATTTTTGGGCAATTTTTCTTTCTCATCATATTTTTCATTAGTTGTCCTTGCATTTTTGTCTGAGTGTTTCCTTCTTGGTATCCTGCTTGGCTTGTCTCTTTTTCTTTGCAGTAGGTCTCTATATCAAGTTGTTATTCAATCCTTTGATTTTCATTTATTTATATTGAAAATATAAAAATATACATTTTTCATTTTGACATTTTCTCTTTTGGTTGTTTAGTATTGATGTTGATACATATGAAAGATTGCATCTTATTGAAATTGCAAAGTTGAATTGAAAGTTGCATTTTGAAAAGATTATCATCTTTTGAGAATTAAAGATTAGGAATTAGCTTTATGTTCATATTCATTTCTTTAATTTGTTGAGTCATAACATCATCAGTTTGACGACCACATCTCTTGAGTAAAAAAAGCCATTAAAAATAACATTGATTAATTAAAATTGATTAAAAACGACTTCATTTTTTAGAATACACAAATAAGCATAGGATATAGGGCCTTGGAATAGGATTTTGTGAGTAAAATTCTCCAAGGCTATTAAACTCAACATATGCTTCTGACCAGGGAGTGGTGAAAGCCATTGTGTAATTAGTGATGTCAGGATACTCCGCTCACAACTGAGTTAAGCATGAGGTCATTCAAAGTTGGTTGCAGAGATATCCCTCTAATACCTTCTTAGCGTAAGAGATATTTCTATGGATCTATTCATAATTGGGGGTCTTTCTAATACCTTTACCTCTGTGAGAGGTGATGATTTCAATATTTAGGGCTTTGTTACCCTACCCATACGGTGGACCTGACTTACAACTGTTCACCTGCGCATTGGTTATATTGTGGTGGCTTTATTTGCTTGACATAGGTATCCACATAGGTTACTTGTAGGGGCTATTCTGCAGGTACCCTGAGTTAGATAAGGGTCGGACAACACACAGCCTTTATGGAGGATTACCTCTTCGGGGGGATTTGACTGACTGCATTCTTTAGCCCACAAGGGCGCTTATAATTGATTTTGATACCTCCAATATTTTAAAGGGAGTAGCGAGCCCCTCTTGGGAAAGGAATACCTACTCTAGTGAGGGAGGCCCCTTTTCAGCTACTATATCCCGTTTTTGTGTATTTAGCATTTTTGTTTATTTTGGTGTGCTCTTTGATTATTAGTTGGCCTTAGGATTTTGTATTGCATCATGAGTTTTCATTTCTATGGTTAGTGGAAGCCTCATGACTTCCTCAGTTGGTGCTACCTAGCCCATTGTCTTTTCTCATTCCATGGGGACAAATAATTTTGTATTTCTGAGTGGCACGTCGAATCATGATACTCAACCAATACCTTGGGCCTCTAATCATTTTTATCTTGGTATGCCAGACTTGTCTTCGCACTTTCCATCCTATGTCTTATTGCCTTATGTGAATCTTAGTTTTGGGTCTGGAGGCATGATGCCTCCTTATTCTCCCTTTTCATTTGATGGGAGTCATATCCCTTAACCAACTCTTATTGTAGGAGGTTGGAATCTTCCTTCCTATGGATCCAATCCTAGATTCACTTTTTGAGGAGAAAGTGCTCAAATGGGCAATCATTCTACGTATTACATCCCATCCATCTATCCTTCTTCCTCTATGTCATTTGATGAGTCGACACATACATGAGGTGTATAGTTGATGATGTTGGTACATATTGATGAGTACTTGACAGATGATTGGTAGATACTTGGTACATGGTTGGTTGCACTTGTTTATGGTACATGTTGATTATAGATTGTTTGGTACAGGTTGGTGCATGGTTGATGCACTTGTTTATGGTATAGGTTGGTGCATGGTTGATGCACTTGTTTATGGTATAGGTTGATTATAGTTTGAGGTACAGGTTGGTGCATGGTTGATGCACTTGTTTATGGTACAGGTTGATTAGAGGTTGAGGTACAGGTTTATGCATGGTTGATGTGTTTACTGGTACAGGTTTACAATGGTATATCTCACAATGATAGTGTGACAGTGGTTCCATCATTCTACTTCTACTTCAGGGTGGTTGGACGGGGCAAGGACAGGTGTTTGTGGCTAGAGAACATAGGGGTTTGTAGCCTCCTTCTGGTTGTAGCTAGAGAATTGGGGAGTTGGATCTTCCCTTAGGTTGTAGCCTGAGAAACTAGGGGGTTGGAGCCTCCTTCCAGTTGCAACTGGAAAACAAAGGAATTTGGTGCTTCCAATGATTGTAATTCTTCAAGACATATAATAAAAATCATTATGTGGTTTTCTCCCAATTTGGGTTTCCACACAAAACACTGGTGTACTGTGTATGTGTGTGATTGTTCATTTATTATTGCTCATTATTGGATTATAATTCTACATTGATATAACACTTGAATTATTTGGAGAAAAATGATTAGAATTATGCTATTACTGATTCACCCCCACTCTCAGTAATCCAACGGTTTCATCTAGATTACTTGTGTTCAACAAGATGCAGCATCAATGTATTTTTCTTTTGTTGTGGATAGTGATATAGATGTTTGTTTCTTACTTAGGCATGCCACTAGACACTTTTCTAGGAAGAATTCTCCTCCACTGGTGTTTTTCCTGTCATCTATACTACCTGCCCAATTTGCATCAGTATATGCATTCAAAGTAATCTCTTTCATTTTTGGATACCATAATCCAAAGTCTAAGGGATCTTGTACATATCTGAATATCCTTTTTATTTCTTTTAAGTGAGTTTCTTTAGGTGTGGATTGAAACCTACCCACCAATCCTACAACTTGCATTATGTCATGTCTTGTTGTTGTTGCATAGAGTAGACTTCCAATCATATATCTATACATAGTGTGGTATACTTTTGGTGAATCATCATCTAAGCTCATTTTTCATCCTATGACCATAACAGTGCTCATTGGTTTGCAATCTTTCATTTGGAATTTCTTGAGCATTTCTTTGAAATATTTATTTTGGCATATGAATATTCCTTTTTCTATTTGAGTAACTTGTAAACCTAAGAATAAAGTTAGGTCACCTAGCATAGACATTTCAAACTCTTTCTGCATTTCTCTGGAAAATGGTTTTCTTAGTTTAGTCAGGTTACTTCCAAATATGATATCATCCACATATACCACTACAACAATCATATTTTGTTCTTTAATTTTAATATAAAGATTACTATTAGTAGTTCCTTTCTTATATCCTTGTTGTTGTAGATACTTATCAAGTCCCGAGAACCATGCTCTAGGGGCTTGTTTAAGACCATACAGATCCTTCTTCAATTTGCATACATAGTCTGGTTTTTCTGTCCACCTAAACCCTTCAGGTTGTTCTATGTAGAATTTTTCTTCTAATGTTCCATTCAAGAATGGTGACTTGACATCCATATGATAGATTTTGAATTTTTTTAAACATTCAAATGCTAAAAACATTATGATGGATTCTAATCTTGCTTCTAGGGCAAAGGTTTCTCCAAAGTCAATTCCTTCTACTTGGGCATATCCCTTGAATACTAGTCTAGCTTTTTTTTTATGATCTATCCATTTTTATTGAGTTTGTTTTTGAATATCCATTTGGTTCCTACCACATTTTTATCTTTAGGTTTTGGAACCAGTTCCCAAGTCTAACTTTTCTTAATTTGATCAAGTTATTCATTCATTTATTTTATCTAGTCTTCACTCTTGCCGAATTCTGGAATTTTTGGGAGTTATAATACTAAAATCATTTCCTATTCAGTGTCAAATCTGTGTTTACTTATTGTTTCTACACTTGAATCATTATATCCTATAATTTGATTTCTAGGGTGATTCTTTTGAACTCTTTTTGATGATGCTTTTGGCAAGGGTGTTTCTTCTTCATCCTTCTCATCATCAGTTTGTGGTCCATTCTCTTGTAGTTCTTTAGTATCTTCTTCATCTTGTGATTCACCATCTTCTTCATCATCACTGGTTCTTCTCCATTCATCAATTTTTGTTTCATCTTGAGATTTGATTTTCTCAATTTTAGATCATTTATTTTTACATTTTCACTTTCCACTATTTTGTGCAATTTTAGATTATAGCATTTCTAGGCCTTTTTGTTAGGTGAATATCCCAAAAATATTCCTTCAACTAATTTAGAGTCAAATTTCCCTAGATTATTTTCATCCCTCTTAATGTAACACTTACTTCCAAAGACTCTGAAATGTTTCACAGATTTTGTTTTTCCAAACCATAATTCATAAGGGGTTTCTCATGGTTCTCTCTAAGTTGTGCTCAGTTAAGTATGTGGACTGATGTATTTATTGAACCTCTCCAAAAAAATTCTGGAAGGTTGAATTCATTCAACACAGTTCTTGCAGCCTCTTGAACAGTTATGTTTTTCCTCTCCACAACTCCATTTTGTTGAGTACTTGGAGCTGAGAACTGTCTCTTAATTCTGTGATAGTCACATAACTTATTGAATTATTTAGAGGTAAATTCCCCTCCATTATTGATTCTGAAACATTTTATTCTGAGATTTGTTTCATTCTCTACATAATTATTGAATAAACTTTTCAAAGGCCTCACATTTTCCTTTGAGAAAATATACCCAGGTAATCCTCATGTAGTCATCAATGATCAACATGAAGTAGTGTTCCGCTTGTATGCTTCTAGTCCTATAGGGCCCACAAAGATCAGTGTGAACAATCTCCAAGGGTTTTGATGTAGAATGCTCTTTTGTCTTGAATCAAAATCTTGTTTTCTTTCCTAATTGACGATGTTTGCAAACATGATTTGAGGGATTGAGGAATTTTGGCATGTCTTTTACAGCCCCCTTTTTAATAGATTTGATCAGGTTATCAAATCTTAAGTGTCCCATCCTTATGTTCCATAGGAAGGTTTCATCTGCTTGACTCATATGGCATTCTTCTTCTTCCTCAATATCTAAGATATACACATTGCTTGAGGTTCTTGGTGCTATAACAACTAATTTTCGTGATCCTTCATCTCTTATTTCACATTTCTGGATGTCAAATATGAGTATATTCCCTTGATCACAAGTTTGGATAACACTTATAATATTCGGCTTCATATTTTCAACTAGTAACACATTTTCTGCTTTGTTTTTCCTGTTGCCTAAGGTGATTGTTCCCTTTTCAAGTATTTTAGCAGATACATTATCTCCAAATATGACACTTCCTTTTTCCTTCTTTGTTAGTTTGAGAAATTTACTTTTATATCCTTCATATGTTTTGAGCATCCACTATCAATGTACCATTGACACTTTTTTTCTTGGCATACAGGGCTACTTTGCATTATGTTTCTTCCATATGTTTTTCTTTCCATATTTTCTTATCTAGAGTGATAAAAAAAACTATTTTTGTTGCTATTCTACATTCATTGGTTTGATGACCATAATTGTTACACTTCTTGCATTCAACATTGAAAATTTGTAATGGAGAGAATGAATTGTAACTTCTATTCTTCAGATTATTTTTGTTTCTTTTACATTTTTTATTATTTCTATGAATGTATGATTTTCCATAAGCCTTGCAAAGTATTTATTTATGTCCAAAGT
>JASDQU010509239.1:36775-48357 GCA_032191745.1 Picea mariana | reverse complement strand
TCATGTAGTATCCAGTATGTCCCACTGTAGTGCACAACTGTCTGACTGAAGTAGGTGGGGTAGATCAACAATATTGGAAATCTTGGATGGGTCTACTAGCAACCCCTACTTACACACAATATGGCCTAGGAAAACTCCAAATTGTGAAAAGAAAATGCATTTCTTCAGGTTCAAGGAAATCTGACATTGTCTGCACTTAACCAACATTAGTCTTAAATTTTCAATATGATTTTGCAATAAGCTAAAAACAGTCCAATCATCGAAATTGGCTTCCATAAATTTATGTAAAAACTCCTTGAATTCTTTGACCACCACCCTAGAAAAGATAGTTGGTGCATTCTTCAGTCCAAAAAACATCACTGTGTATTGGTAGGATCCCCATTATGTTTCAAATGTGGTCTTATGGTGATCTTCCTTGGCAATCCTGATCTGGTGATAATATGAGAATCCATCTGTGAAGGAGTAGACTTTCTGTCCTCCCACATTATCTAACACTTCATCAGTAAATGGTGCAGGGAATGGATCATGTAAGCATGTATCATTTAGTTTCCTCAAGTCTACACAGATTGTGATCTCTCATGTTTTATTGTCTTGAACCATCGTAGGGCTAATCCATTCTGACTCTTCAACAGGTTCTATGATTCCTGCTTCCATCATTCTGTCTAATTCAATCTTGACTTTCTCCTTATATTTGGGATTCAATCTGTAGGGTCTTTGTTTGTCTGGACTTACATCCAGTTTCAGGGGGATCTTCATTTCTCCCATGGGTCCTTTAATTCCTTTCATATCAGTGAACTTGGTTGGAAACAAGTCCTGATATTCATGCAGTAATTATGTGATCTTATCAATAATGGCATCATCCCAATAATCTCCAACATTGGCCAACTTAGGTTCCTTCTCTGTCCCAGTATTGAATTTATTGATTTTAATTGGCTCTCCAATAAAAGTTAGTTCGACTCGTGGTCCTTCTATGTCTCTCTATCCTTCTATTTCTATGATGTTCACATTCCTAGGATCATCGTCTTCACCGGCATTGATATTGTAACATCCTTGCAATTTCTGAAGAGGCGCAATCCATTCATCCTCTTCTTGCTCTGGAGGGAGGTTAGGTACCTCCTCAAATACTCTATGTCTCACAACTTGTTAAGCATGATCTACCATAGGGTGTTGATTTTCAAATAGAAATGTAGCTACAAAATTCCGAGTCATACCTTTCCAATCTGTGGTGGTGAGGTGCAATTCTGCTTGAAGGTACCAGTTGATAGGTGTTGTATCCAGTGTGTTAATGAATTTATGCACCCACTGTTCTTGAGGAATTCTTCTCCAGGATTCCTCACACCTTCGCACATGGTCTTTCAAGCAACTTTGACTCGTGTATCTAAATTCACATCCTTCTACTTGATATGAAAAACACATTGTCATCAAAGTGCGACATTGCACCTAGTCCATGATGTTCTGCGTATGTGTTCGCCACCATCTTGTTGGGGTTGCTTTCAAGGCCTCATCCAGTGCCAACAGTCTCTGTTTTATTGGTACAATTTCTTCAAATTCCAGTAATAAAGTTTCTAAGTGATTCAAACCATCAAAGGTGGGCAAATTACTTACTATCGTGTCGATCTAGCGAACCTCTTTGGTCAATATAGCACACCGCTGCGTAGAAAATTCATACATTTTGTTATGCCAGTTGTCTAGTGCTTCTTCTGAATATGATGAACATGCATTGTCACTTCTCTAGCTTAGATTCCCATTTGTTGTAGGATTAATGTAATCCTGTTGTCTTGCTGTCAATTTGTATATATTCTCTAGTTCATATGTGCGGTCCTCTTCCCTGATGGGCTCTGTGTATATGAAACCTTCATCAAGATCCAGAGGTGCAATGACCCTAAGGCCATCACCTTCGAATGCCATTCTTATTTTCTTTAAGTCAACAACAATAGAATTATTGAAATCCCAATCAATTCCTAATAGCATAGGATAAGGATAGCCATCATCAATTATCTCAATTACTTCAAAGTCTACAAATGTTCTAACCTCGTTGATGTCCATAGGGACATGCTCTAGTCTTCCAAAGGGGATTACTGCCTGTTGATTAGCCAGCCTAAGCCTGGTAGGGGAGTAGATCAACTTAGGTTTTCCCATAAGTGCCCAGGTCTACTTTGTCATAACATTGACCTCCGAATCTAAGTCGAGAACCACATAATCTATATCGTAATCTCCAATCTGAGCATTTAGGTGCAGTTCCTTATTTGTCCATCTCTTTTTAGATACTTGATGTACTGCTCTACTCAATAAGGGATCTACCTTTCCTTTCTCATACTATCTAATCAAATTTTTTAGTTCTTGTACAACGCTCTTGTCCTTTATCAAATTAATGTAGTGAATAAGAATTCCATGAGCTTACTTACCTCTTTTCCTCCTCTGGGTGAAGCAAACTGATCAAATGCCAGAGGCATTCCACATTCTCTTACTTCTGGTTGTGCTTTTGATGAATAAGCTTGATATTTTCTAAATTCTTTTCTTGCCTCCTCAAATGGTTGTTTCTCTTTCCTTGGATCAACCTTTTATGTATTCTCTGCAACTTTCTTGACCCTGGATTCCTTTGTAGTCTTCCCTGGGGTCATTTTTCTTCTCCTGTAGCAGTGCCTCGTCTAGTGATAAAAACGACTCTGGAGTCCACTCTGTGAGGTTCTTCTGAAATTAGTTGTACTTGTTGGTTTCCTCCTCGTTTCTCCTGAAGCTTGGATAACAATGCAGGACAATCCTCTATGACATGTTCGAATGAGTTGCAGTAATTGTAAGTGGTACAAGGGTTCTGACAATCCCTTGCCAAGTGACCTGGCTATGCATAGTTATAACAAATGATCTAACCTTGACCTCGCCCCATGCCTCCTCCTCATCCTCTTCCTTTGAATCCACCACAAGGGTTGAAGTTTCCTCTTCCTGGGCAGTTAAACTACGTAGTGTTTCCCTCTTGCTGCATCTCTCCTTGAATCCTATATGTATCTCTTGACATTTCATGCAAGAGATCATAATCTTGACAATCTTTGTCATCATGCCCCATAGATTTACAGAATGTGCAGTAAAGATTTGTAAGTGTCTAAACATATTTTTTCATGTAATAACATTCACCAGGGCGATGTCTATTTCTATATACCTCGCACCAAGGTAGAGAAACCTGCTTAAAAGGGATCGAAGCTCTAGAAGCCAAGTATTCATGGAATAGGGGATAGTGTTCCTTATCATGACCTTCTGACTTGCACCTAATACACCAGATGTCTTCTCTTTTATATTTTCCCTTGTCTTTCTTCATATCTTCGACCTTTAGAAATAAGCTAGTTAGATGACTCAAGATTTGACTCATACCTGAGCTGGATTCTCCCATAGGGGCTGATTCTAGTTTCATGGAGATCTCTAATTCCTTAGCCTGTGAAGCGATCTTCTATTGCATCAGAGGGACTTTGATGTGTGGTATGAGGGCAGAAATGAACCATTCTTTGTTCTGCTCATATGGGATCTGAAAACTCAAATGGCCTGTTAAGGTCTTAAACCTCTGATCAAACTCCCAAACAAGTTTAGCTACTTTCTGCTTAATTTATTTAAGCTTTGTAATGCACTGTGACTCTGACTTAGGTTTCTTGAATTCAGAGATCAATGCAGTCTTAATGACATTCAGTGGTTTCGGCTGTGAAACTCCTTGAACAAATTTCATGTACCAGCTCAGTGCAGGGTCTCTCAAGGTGGTACTAAACTGAGCTCTCTTAATATCTTCATCAGTGACATTCTTAATACTCCATACAACTTCTCATAGAAACCAGTGTTGATCAGGATCTTCAGATCCATCTCGCCTAAAGGTGGGTAGTCTCATCTCATCTTCCATAGATATTCCTAGGTTTCCTGACTGAGTATGTGCTGGACTGCTTGTAATAGTGCTCTGAGTACTCTGATAAATCTGACTACTTTGGTTACTTAATGCTGCTAAAACAACAAGAGGAGTAATAGTACTTACTTCAGTAGTCAGCGTAGTTCCTGAAGTTTCTGATTCTTCTCGACGAGGTTCTTTAGTCTTCCCTTCCTCTACCCTAGCGGACTCTGAATGTTCCTCGTTCAATAACTCTTCTTCTTCTCCACTGTAGAACCCTTCTTCCTGTGCTAATGGTTCATGATTCTTCTCAAACAAATTCACCAAAGGAACTTCTCTGAAGGTTCTCCCACTGTGTGTATGTCCAACCTTTGTGTCGTTGTCGTTGTCTGAATTCTTGAACATTATATTTTCAATCTGACCCACTACTATATCTTCAAGATGTTCTTCTCATGCAATAGCATCTTGATCTTCAACTTCAAAAAGTGTAAAAAATTTCCTCTAGGTCCTTCAAAGAAATATCTCTTAGCTTGGCTATATGACTCTACTCTGTCAATAGAAAACTCGGTGATGTACCCTCCAATGGTGCTATCAAACCATTGATCTACTGCTCTTGACACGACGTTATCAACTCTCTTGACCTTCTTGATCAACGCCAACGTCCAAACCACATGTGGTCTAGATATGATCTCAAACTGGGTATCTGCTAATTTGGCTAACCACTCGTATAGCTCCTTATGAATTCCTCCAAAGAAAATCTTGTGTATATCAGTAAAGATATACTTTCCCAAACAATCTTCTATGCTAAGATTAAGGTTCTTATTCTGGGATTCTGCAAAGTCCTTCACTTGTTCTCCTATCCACCTCTGAATCTTTGTCTTCGATGGAAACCACCTTGACATTCCCTCAAAAATATCTTGGTCTCGGAAACAGAACCATTTGTTGGCACAAGGGCAGACCCAGGGTTCAGATCTAACCATGCACCAACAAGCCCTAACTACTGGCCCTTTCAACAACACCTACGATGCAGATGCAGTCTCACCTGAAGTAGCAATAGGGGGTTGCAAGACACAGGTGTCTACAACCAGAGGAAATGCAAAGTCAATCCAAAGCAATAACAACACATCATCTAGATATCCTTTACTAGCTTAAACCTACTTCGTACAGTTATATCTCAAATCTAACACAATAATGCAATACCAAAATAATCAGAAGACAAAGAACACAACATCAATCACACATAACACCAGATATACATGGTTCACCCTCTCCCTAAGGCTACGTCCACATAACTGTGTTTCATGATATTATATAAAACTTAAAGTTCTATCTGGGCTCTTAGCTTGCATATCTCTCTTTCTTCTTCTCTCTTTCCCTCCCTTCCCTGCACACCCAGCTGCAGGGTTGATCTTTGCACCCAGCTGAAGATCTTACAATACTAGAAGGCTCTTACTCTCAATACTTCTCTCTCTCACAACAATAATCACTATACCAACACTCACAATCATAGCAACAACAACTCACACCAGATTCCCCAACTTTCAACCCGAATGCGAACCCCTCTTCTACCTTATAGGTTCTTATTTATATAATACAATGGCTCTTGGACATCCTTAGGTCACAACTTAGGTGTCAAAAACCCTAAATACCAAAACCCTAGGTGTCTAAAACCCTAGGTCAACTTGACCCATGTTTTCTGGGCTTCGCCATCCTGTCTTTCCCTCTTTCCCGCAAGGTGCTCCAAATCACCTATTGGTAGCTCTTTCCTCTTGCTAATTTGTCCACGATCCATCTTGCTTGCTGATTTGTTCTCCTTGATCGTCTTGTATAATGACTTGTATTCCTTTACATCGCTCCATATTTTCTTCTTCTTTAACCACTTCAACTTGATCTCAGTCAACCTTCATTCCATGCAGTTCACATTTCTCCTTTTCTTCCATAATATTCGCTTTCTTCCATAACAAAGGGCCAACACACATGAACCTTAGTGTTTTGGAAGTGCGAAGGAATAGCTCGCAGGTCTGATAGAACCTGTACACACAAGGAAAATGGGCCTATGTATAATTGTTTTGGGTTCAATTACAAACCCAAAAAGTCAATCTGACTCAGAACATTGAAAGATCCTAGACTGGGAGGTCATAGAACCCCAAGAGAGTAGGGGGGGCTGCATCACTTTTCAAACCACAATAATGAATTTAATAATAATTATTTATCACTAATAATAATTACAATGTATGTATAAAAACATTCTACAATTATGAAGGACACCAATCCTTTTTAAAGTACCAACTCTAGGAGACACAAATCCCCTTACATTTCTAAGAACCTACTCGAGGAAGCTACAACTCCCTGCTTCTTAAAGTACCAACTTGAAAGGAGGATCCAAACCCCTAAATTATTCAAGAACTAACTTGAAAGGAGGGATTTACCCCCTGTTGTTTCATGCTTCTATCTGAAGAGGACTACAATCCTTCCTATCGCCTCCCTTACACCCTCACTGTGCGGTTTTTATTTTTAATCTCATATATTCTAATGACTCTGCTTCAGGTATACTCAGAATCTCTCGAGTCACCATTTCATTCTTCACTCTGATGGGTTTATATATCTTACCAAACAATGTGCATCACTGAACCATTATGTCTCTTCAATGAATCAATGTGCCTCTTCATTAACAATAGATTTCTATTGAAATTAACTTGAATTGACTTCAAATGCCCTTTAAATTAATTAATTTTAGTTCTTTCTTATGTCAATCTTCCTTATGGAATGATATATATGAGAAACCCTTAAAAAAATGACTAAGGCTCTCACTTTCATCATTACACGAAGATCTAGTTTTGTCGAAAATGGTTACTCAACTATCGTTGGATCGCAATCAGGATTCAATCTTGATTGTTGATTTCTGCATCTGACTGTCTTGGTAACCTAGCCACTTCCTTCAACCCATTTCTATGGAATTTGACTTAGGGAAAGAATCATGGCTTAAGTAAAAAATGGGGCTCTGTCTTTCGTGTCTCAAAAAATTTCACAATAGGGTTGTGCCTTTCGTGTCTTGAAATTTGTCGCAATGGGTTGCGCCTCTTATGTCTTGAAACCTGACATAATGTGGTTGCGCCTCTCGTGTCTCAAAAACTTCTTGTAATGGGGTTGCACCTCTTGTGTCTCGAAAAATTGTCGCAATGAGGTTTTACCTCTTGTGTCTAGGAACTTGTCGCAATGGGGTTTCTCCTATCGTGTCTCGAAACTAGTCGCAATGAGGATGCACCTTTTGTATCTTCGAAAGTTGTCACAATGGGGATTTAATACTGCTTCCATGTCATGTGCGGTAGGGGACTTAACAATGTATTTTTAATACTACTTCCATGTCGCGTGCAGTAGGGGACTCAACAATGTGGTTTTAATACTACTTCCATTTCATGCATGGTAGGGGACTCGACAATGTGGTTTTACTACTACTTACATCTCACGCGTGGTAGGGGAACAAACAATGTGGTTTTAATACTAATTCCATGTCACACGTGGTAGGGGAGATGGACGAAGTGCAGTACATATATCATCGTTGATCTAGAATATTTTTCAATGACTTGATCTTTGTGTGATGCAACACTGTTTCTCTTGAGCTTATGTCCTACATGATCTTTGTGTGATGCAACATTGTTTCTCTTGATCTTGTGTCCTGCGCGATCTCTGCACAATGCAACGCTATTTCTCCCGAGCTTGTGTCCTGTGCAATTTCCGTGTGATGCAACACTATTTATCTTGAGCTTGCTTCCTAGGATATCTTTACGTGATGCAACTCTATTTCTCCTAGCTTTCATCCTGTGTGATTTCTGCACAATCCAATGCTATTTCTATGAGCTTGTCTCCTGCACGATGAATATTTATTTCTCTGAGCTTGTGTCATGCGCACTGCTGACATCAATGACAACTAGACTTCCAAAAAGGGGTTGAGATATGATATCATTGGGAGATACAACAAGTTTTCATTTCCCTCTAGTCAATATAATCAAAACCCTCAAATTGTATATGATGGATGTAAGATGTCATTCACATATTTTAGTACAAATATTTAAAATTATTGGTTTCCATCACGGTAGGCTTCTAAAATACTTAATTGATCCTAGTGAAGTGCTATAAATAGCATATGGGTTTAAGCTATTAATCCAATTATATATCCAATTGTGTCAATTCTAGTTCCATCTCCATCTTCAAGTGCTAGCATTGATTCAAATGTCCCACATCTTCAACTCACTCTTAATATTTGGAAAGCAAGCCAAAAATATCCATTATTGATAATAGTTATAGCTACTCAGTTAGGGGGTGGCAAGTTAGGAGCGTTCTCATAACTTTTTCCTCTTACACTATTTTAATTTGATGTGCTAATGTATTGATTAGAGTCACATGCACATTTCCTTCCATTTGTCCATAGAACATATCCATGTGTTCCCATGCTAAAAATGTAATGGATTGTGTTCCCAAGTGCAAAAAATGATGGCATGTGTTGGCACATGTGTGCCTTTAGATGTGTTTTCATGTAGGTTCTTATGGTTGTTCTTCGGGACTCAAGTAAAGAATCTCACATTATCACTGTTAAATATGAGGAAGTTCATATTTCTTTGCTTTATGGAGATTAAATTCAAAATTTCAATATACTAATTTTGTAGTTGGAAATGCTAGGCATTAACCAACCTAAATTCCCCCATGTATATAAATTTACCAGCTGGCCATTGATAACAAAGAAGCCAAATTTCCAATTTTGATCTTGTGTATTGTTGAGTATGTGCTTCCATTGCTCTAGTTTTTGACTATATGCATTTTTATGTGTCTATTCCTATTTACATGAATTAACATTGATTGTAATGGACCATTATCTTTTTTATTATTATTGGCGGGTCATTAGGATTAGTTATCATCCATTTATATGTATTATTAGTTACACCTATATGTAATATTGATTACAGTAGTATCCATCATTATATCTATGATCGTGTATTCCTTGTGAACCCTAAACAAGAAGAACAAAAAAAAAGAAAAGAACTATTCTTAATTGAGCTAGCCTAGCCACAAGATTACCAATGTGTGAAAAGATCTGCCATGTGCTTTCATATATAATAGTAAAATACTTCTGGTCCCTCAAGTTAAACATTCTCTCACAAAACCACTTATAAAGGGTAATCATAACTACCTGATCCGATAATGCTCTAACATAACCACCAGTCACAATCCCTTACACCAATGGAAGAAGTGAAACAAATAATTATATTCACCAAAAGGAAGAGATTTGTTACTTTACAACTCCACTTATAAAAATATAATCAACACATTTCCATGCATCACCAATTTCTTATTATCTATTACCCTTCAATTTCAGTTATATAAAATATTAATTCTTATTATCTATTACCCTTCCATTTCAGTTATATAAAATATTTTGGGTTAGTGTTTATATAGTTAAGAAATAATATTATGTAATATATTGTTCATGAAATTACAAATATATGGTTGTTTATGTCATCTTTACACGTGTAGTTGCCCAATTTTTTTTAATTTTAGGTGCTTCTAATTAATTGGTTCTTGTTTGTTTTTTAAACGTTTATTTAATATAAATTTGTGCGACAATACCATAACTTCTACACCACCTCACATTAGAATTAACGTTGGAAGGTGCTCATTGGTAATTTTCCTTTTAATATTTAATTATTTTATTAAAATAATTGATATGGTTCTTGTTTGTTTTTTAAACGTTTATTTAATATAAATTTGTGCGACAATACCATAACTTCTACACCACCTCACATTAGAATTAACGTTGGAAGGTGCTCATTGGTAATTTTCCTTTTAATATTTAATTATTTTATTAAAATAATTGATATTATCTATATAGTGGGATGATATATCAAAATAATTGATATATTTAGATAGTGGCATGATGTAATGGAAAATGGAAGGTTGACCACATGGATCTTCGTTTATACAACCCATGAACTTGTTAAAATGTTCATCGAGATGCTTCATTATACATTTAATAAATCTAAAAGTTATTTTAATCGTTATTTATTTATCAGTGATATTTACTCTTTTTATAATAATAAGTTAATTTAATAGAATTTATTCATTTATCAACGATCTTTACTCTTTTTATAAATTATTAGTTCATAAAGTTGGCAATGATCTTTCATACTAATTGGTTTGATAAGATAATCAGAAACTAAATATATCAATATCTATTTATTTTAACAACATATTTAAAATACAATTATTTATCTATTTAATATTTAAATTCAATAAATTATATAGATTTTTTCAATTTTATTTATTTTAAGAATATATTTAAAATATAATTATTTATCTATTTAATATTTAAATTCAATATAATTATAAAAAAAATTTCAGTTTTATAAGAAAAAACACATAGCTTTCTTTTATTTATATTTTCCCATTACCTTATTCATTACCTTATTTGTACATATAGGTTATAAGAACTTATTTCAGATTGACAAATCTTAGGTATAAAGATTTTGTCAAATAAATATGGGTGATAAGAACTTATATTGGATTGACAAAGGTTAGGTATAAAGATTTGGTTAAATATTTTATTTGTGTTATAATTTATATTTATAAAATTATATTTTATCATTAAAATTTAAAAAATTTGTCAAATATTTTATTTGTATTATAATTTATATTTATAAATTATATTTGTATTACTATTTATCAAAATTTAAAAATTTTGTCAAATATTTTATTTGTGTTATTACATATATAATTATATTTTATTATCAAGATTTTGTCAAATATTTTATTTGTGTTACTATTTATATTTATAAAATTATATTTTATTATTAAAATTTTGTTTTGTTGTATGTTTTTTATTATTTTATTTTTACTAAATTTTAAATAGTTAATAATATATCAAGAAAATGGTTTTTTTTATTTTTTCAATATTGTGTTGCCATCATTACTTGGTATGATATCATGTTTTCATGGTTAGGTGACTTATCTTGATTAAATCAACTTATATAATGACATAATATTTTTCCATGTAGGTAGATTATATTATATGTTTCTATAAACATCATCAAAATAAAGAGTTTATATCGTTACATCTAGTTTGATTTTTATATTCATTCATTTTTTTTTAAATTATTTATTAAATAAAATTTAAATGATCAAATGAAATAATTCTATATGAATAGGATGTGATTCCTTAATTTACATAGGGATGATGAAATTCACCTACATTTACTTATATAAGATATATAGATTTTGTTCATCTTATTATGCATTTCTTAATACAAGGATGATCTTTATAAATAGAATCAAATTCCAAACCCTAATACTTTTAAGAAGAAATTGCATTAATTTTTTCATTGAATGTTATGAAAGTATCCTTATCCCAAATAATGATTAGCATTATTTCCATTAAATTTTATATCTTAATAATAATAAAAACATTTAACAATTTCACATACAATTTCATAAATCAATAATAACAAAGTTTATACTTAGATGTAATATACTAGATATAAAAAGTATGCATAATAGAAATAAAATACTAGAAATGATATAATAATAGTAATATAACTAGCATAATCTTCACAATAACACATAAATGATATAAGAACAACAACATGAATAACACTTTGATTCAAAAAGCAATGTTTATGGGCCTCTTCGAGGGGGCAACCTCCAGTTGAGCAACGCTCTGTTACAATAATCTCTC
>JASDQU010509239.1:390-21663 GCA_032191745.1 Picea mariana | reverse complement strand
ATGTCACTTAGTAAATTTCTTGAGTCTCTAATAATTTTTCTCATGATATGCCTGGCATGTCTTTGCACTTGCCATCCCCTGTCTCACCTCCTTATGTGAATACAATTTTTGGGTTTGGGGGCATAATGCCTCCTTATTCTCCCTCTCAGTTTGGTGGGAGTCATATCCTTCAAACACCTCTTATGGTAGGAGTTTGGAATCTTCCTTCCTACAAATGCACTATGTGATAAGTAAGTGCCTAAATAGGAAATATTTATACTTATTACACTCCTCCCACTTATCCTTCTTCTGCTATGTCAGTTCCTATGAACGCTTTTTCTATGGTGGACTTTTGTCTAGCCTCTGGTGTAACATTTGGAGGGAGTCATTCTTATAGTATGGGCAACCATCTTCATGAAGTTCCTTCTTCTGGGGGCAACATATATCCTCACATGAGTAACCCTTGTCATGTCGCTTTCTCGTTACAAGCGGATTCCTCAATGTCGATGCCCTTACAACCTTTATGAATCAACATGGAGGAGGATACTATCCTTCCAGACAGGGATAGGGTGTAAACCAAGATCCTTCTTGCCTTGCAATTCCTCAAAACCAATCTTTACCTGGAATTTGGTCTCACATGCCGCAATTCACTACTGCCACAAGTCCATTCACTGGCGTTGTATCACCAACCTCTATTAGTCATGTTGGAGATTGGTCAACAACCTCGGCAATTCATGTTGAAAACCTGCAACCAGTCATTGGAAGTCATGTTGGGGGGAAAAGTCCAGTCACTGCATGTCATACTGGCATTGTATCACCAACCTCTTCTAGTCATGTTGGAGATTGGTTGACAACCTCTGTAAGTCATGTTGAATACCTGCGACCAACCATTGCAATTCATGCTGAAGGCAGGAGTCTAATCACTGCTAGTCACACTACACATACATCACCAACCTCTACTAGTCATGTTGGAGATTCATCAACAACCTCTGCAAGTCATGATGGATATTTTCTACTAGCCTCTGCAAGTCATGTTGGGAGCATGTCACTAGCCACTGCAAGTCATTCTGGGGGCATTCATATGATTGAGAAGCCTAGACATCTCAGGCGTAAGCCTAGATTCCTTTGCAAGAATTGTGAAGGAAGTCACCTTACTCATTTTTGTCATGTTACTGTTGGGATACCAGAAGCGTGGGGCTCACCTAAGGGCCCTTCAGGTTCTGAGGAATCTATGGTTTCACAACACTCTATTCCTTCTTTGGTTGATACAACAGTCATGTCGATGCAATCTTCGGTTGCAATCCCCTTTCCTTTAGGGGTTGATGTGTCCTTTGACCTTGTTGTCTCACATCTCGTTCAACCTGTGGTTTTGTCAATGCAATATTCGACTGAAACCTCTCCTATGTTCAGGGGTGATGCGTCTCTTGACCTTGTTGTCTCACATCTTGTTCAACCAATGGTATTGTTGATGCAATCTTCGACCGAAAACACTACTATTTTTGGGGGTGACGCACCTCTTGAACTTGTTTTCTCACATCCTATTCAACTAATGGTTGAGGAAGTAGTTGTATCGGTGTAGTATTTGATCGACCCCACTCTTCTCTTGGAGGGTGAAAAGTCTAAGGAAGCGATTGTTCCAATGCAATTTTTAGTCGATCCCGCTATTCTGGTTCTGGATCTATACCTTCTATGCCATGTCCTTAGCATTTCTAGTACTTCACCTTCTGAACAAGAGAGATTTTTACTCTCCCTAATTTCTCTCCCTCCAAGTATTGACAAGGTTCCCATTGATTGGGATGCTCTTGTGGGGTATCCAATGCCTCCGCCTATGTCTTTTCTAGAAAGAGACATTATCTGATATATCACGAAGACGATAACCTCTGTTATCACTTTGTCCTCCTCGACTTGGAGAGATTTGGGTCTTCCCAAGATTGTGTCGATTCTTCGTAATATACTGGAATTCCACAAAAGGTCTCTATGGGAGCCTTGGCCTCCCCCATGACTTTCCACCTAGAATCTCCCTAACGAGTCCGAGTTAATCTCTTTTCCGACTCGTTCAAAAAATAAAAATATTGTCGAGTGATTTGCCCCTTTCGCACTCGTTAAATTGGAATTGAAAGGTCATGAGTCTTAGTTAATCTCTTTTTAGAATCCTTTTCAAAAAGAGAAAATATTGCTGAGTAATTTGTCCCTTTCACACTCGTTAAATTGGATTAGAAAGGTAGTGAGTCTTAGTTAATCTCTTTTCCATCTCGTTACCAAAAATAGAAAAGATCGTCGAGTGAACTTGTCATTTTCACACTCGTAAGTTGGATTTGAAAAGATGTCCACTTGGCACAATTTTACCCCTTTTTCAAACCAAGTAGACTAAAAGACAAAAAAAAGGACATTTTTTGGCGTTAAGTTGTGATTGCATCTCATGCCCCTGCTTGCAGTTTTGATCCTATAGTCGATTCTCGCTTTGCATTATAAACCGTTTTCCTCAACAATTTTACATCCTCAACCAAGAAGAGCCTTGTTTATATCCTTCACAATTTGACACCCTATACCTAGGAGGGAATATTGCTCAAGTGTCCATCTCCCACATGCACTTCCAATTGAGCATAAGTATGTTCCACTGCTGGAACTAGTTTTGCTTACTTGCGACACTTGTTTGTCTCATGCTCTTGTTCAAAGGAAGTCTATCAACCTATGTCGACCACTCCTCAGAACTTTTGACTTTGCATGTCGGCCATACCCTTAGTTTGTCTCAAAATCACATGATACTTTAGTCCTATCATGCACCCTGGCCCTACTTTCATCATTGGTAGGTAACCTTGAACCCAATAGTCGACATTTCATCATTGGTCGTTGACTGGGTAGTTTCCCTTATGTTCGACGACAAGACATATATTCACACATTAGGATTCGTGCAGTGTCTTGGATGCCATTATCCCTATTGGTGGTTTCCTCACCTCTATCAACATTTTTCATCATTGGTTGTTATTCATAGGGTCTTTTTTGTGTACAGTTTGCACTTGGCACACACGAAAACGCATAGGGTCGTTGATTCATGAGCTTGTTCTTCGTCTGATTCCCACCAAATCATGAAGATCCTTATTTGTACCTCGTTCTGATTGATGAGAGATGACTTAATGCTCTCCTTTCAGCGGGTCTCTTTCCATCGACATCAGCTCATTATATGGAGACGAGACCTAGAGTCTTATGAGTACCTTGAGGTTTGCAGTCATTAGTGGCAGAATCTTTTGCCATCGACAGTTGGTAACACATCAATGTCTCCTAATCGATTGATTCTTTAGGTGTTCGACACCGAATCCTCGATTCACACTTGTAAGAATGTACTTAGTGCCTTGATACCTACTTTCATTATTGGTAGGTTGTGTCGCATTTGTTAATGATATACATCAATGACCAGTAATCAAACGATGTCTCATTATGTTCGACCTCAACTCCTTTATTCACATGATTTAGACTTGCACCTTTGGCAGATTGTGTAGAAGACTTGAAGACATAATTATGTGGCCATAGCTTGCCTGAGTTGTTGCTTCCTTTTCATTAGACCAGTACCTATATGACTTCAGTGATCATGGGAGATCAGATTGTACTCCATGGTAGATAGATATATCTTCAGATTGGTTTTGAGACTAGTTTTACTGGGCCTTGTTCGTGGCTATGACAACTATTGGCATGCAATCTCATTTGTATTTGTTGATTTTATGACCATGGACACTTGCTTGGTATATTTCCACATGGATTTGCAGTGTATTTTTGGTAGCCATGTATGTAAAGTCAGTATAGAATGTAATGAGAAATCGAGTTTATCTAGTTGGTTCTCTACCACTCCACTTATGGTTTATTTGTAATGTATTTCGACCATCGCAGATACTCCTATGACTTCACTCATTAGGGGGCATCTGTTAGATCAAGATTTTCCTCACCCTATGCAATCTTGTAGAGAGGGCCTTACTCCATTTCCCTATGCAAACTTACTTTCCTTGATTAATGAATCTAGATACAAAAATAAATATTTTTCCACTTGTACACACCTTGAAAGTCATACAACATGCATATACGTTGCCTGCTCCACTACAGCCTGCATACATCGGGATTTGTTCCAGAAAATCAAAATTAAATGTCAAGTTTCCATGTCACAATAGGAGATCTCTGATCCTTTTCCTTCCATATACTAGAAACATTTTGAATCATCCCTTCAGTTGCATTTTGAAGGATATAAAGAAGTCAATTTCGAGCTATGGAAAAAGAGAGAGAGAATTCAACTTTGAGAGCAAAGTTACTCTGGAGAAATTATTACTTCATTATTGAGTCTGCATCCCTTTGTCCTTTAAGTCTGAACACAATGTTCATCCCCCAAGCTCTTCCCTTATTGATGGATAACATCTTTGTCTCCCTTCTATGAGCTTTCCTTTAGTGGAGGATTGAAGTGGTGGAGGCCCAGTTGGAAGGAACTTGGTTTCTTGGTTCTGAACCGTGCCGATACGAAAGTCTGTAATGTTTTCTCTTCTATTGATCATTTATTAATAGAAATAGTCCTTTCCCATCCAATTGATATCTTGCAAATATATGAATTGTTATCCATGGGCATGTTTTCTTTGTATATTAATGGATTATGCTATCTAATGTGCTAACCTTTTATATTATCACTATATGCTTTCTTTTCTTGTTTGTTGAGAACTTGTTGTAGGTATAAATATTTGGGTTAAAGTGCTCAATGGTGGACAACATCAAACTTTTGGACGAGGTAGGCCTCTTTATTATCTTTCATTCACATTGGTTTATATAACATATGTTGGAATTGAGTTGATTTATGTAGTCATAGTTGTCTGTTGTGGTTCACCCTATCCATAAAGAGATTTTCCTCGTAACAATACCAAGTCAACATTGGGAAGAAGTTTCAATGTATTTTATTACAGGTTTACCCAAATCTAAAGAAAATATTGTCATCATGGTAGTAGTCGATTGATTGAAAAGGTATTCCCATTTTTGTGCTCTTTCTCATCCTTTTAAAGAAACTACAGTAGGCACAACATTCATGTAAATACTTCAAAATCTACATGGAGTCCCAAAGATTATTGTAAGTGATAGAGATCCAATTTTTACTAGAAAAGTTTGGACTGAATTATTTTCTTTTTTGGGTTCTTAATTGGCTTATAGCTCATCCTACCATCCTCAATCTGATGGCAAGACTGAGATTGTGAATAAGTGTCTAGAAGGATATCTTATTTGCTTTACATATGATAAATATACACAATGGGTTAAGTGGTTTCCCTTGGAAAAATTGTGGTATAACACATCCTTCCATACTTCATAAAAAAAGTCCCCATTTTTGGAACTTTATGGATATCATCCTCCATCCATCACATTTACCTTGAAAGGGACTATAGAGGTTCAAGCAGTGGAGGACCAAATAGGGAACCAACTAGAGGTTCTTAAACTATTGAAGGAAAATTTGGTTATGGAACAAAATAGGATGAAACAACAAGCATATCAACATCATAGTAAAAGGGAACTTGGGGAATTGGGTATTTTTTATGCTACAACCATATAAAAACATGTCCCTCAAGAAAAAAAAGAGGGACACTAAATTAGAAGACAAATATTATGCCCCTTATAAGGTGTTGTAAAGGATTGGAATTATGGATTACAAATTGGAGTTGCCTCCATCTTCACATGTACATCCAATATTCCATATTTCTTTCTTAAAAAAGGTAATCGAGGACAAGATTCTAGTTCAAAATATTTTACCAGAGATTAATGAAGAAGGGAAAATCATACTAGAACTAGAAACAATCCTTGAAACAAGGATTAAGTTGTTGTGAAATCAAGTAATTATTGAGTACCTCATCAAATGGAATAACCTACCAGTGGAAGAGACGACATCGGAATATGATTTCTTCATGCCGAAAAACCCACTGTTAGTGAAGTGTTGAGGACAACACTATTTTTAAGGGGAGGGGCATGTTAATCCCTAGACAAAGCCTCATTTTAAGTATAAATCCCTTTATCAAGTCCTTGATATTGAATTATTACATTTCTAGTTTTATATTTGTATGTAGGATAGAACCCTTCATTGCAACCCTTCATTATAATCATACCCTTTTTCTTCCATATATATACCAAGGAGACCTAGTATTAGGAGCATCTCATATCATCTTATACATTGAATATATTGTAAACGAAGGTTTCCCCCTCAAAGTGGATGATTATACATTGATTTTTTTTATCATTCTCAAGGCATTGCTTCATAACACCTTCACCCATCATGCATTCTTCCTCTTCCCTCTCCTCCATTTCACCATATTCCCTACTTTATTCCTTTGCCCCCTCATCAATTTAATCATTTACTTCACCAAGAATAAACATGAAGGAATAAAAATATAATGAAAATGTTCCTTGTTTATCACTGAGTGGGCCCTACTTGAGGATTCTACAAGGAGACTAAAACACTACCAAGGAAAAAAAAAAAATTAAAAATAATGATCTACATTATCACACTTGCTCAAAAAAAAAAATACATCTCAAAGGAGTTTGAATTTTCCAGGAATTCTTAATGATCCACAAATTTACTAACTCCCTAGAGATATCCCCTAGATCCTACTAATACTAAAGGTTTAAATGAAGCAACCCTTCAATTAATCGTTGATTGAAGGGCTTGTGACTCCAAGATCCCTATAATCAAGGACCTATGCTCTAGGGATCAAATCCATTCCTAGATTTCCTTCCTCAAGCCAAGAATTCAAATTGATCATGAGAAATTTGGTTCATTTAGTTATAGTAGGATTGAAAACTATTTAGAGGAGGAAAAGGGGACACAAACCCACTTTCTTCTCATTCAATTTTGGTGTATGAAACCTTATTGATTTAACCTACTTGGAGCATTGGTTAATGTAGAATTTGGACATCGATAAAATCGTGAAAACAAGAGATAAAGCAAGAAACAACAAATAATCATTCAACACATTCCATAAATCAATCAATTGCACAAAAACCCATGTACTAATATTATACATGGTCAAAAGAGGTTTATAGTGGAGAAATATGGTCAAATTGTCCCAAACGTGGGCCTGATGATACTACAATGTAGAGTCCTATCATCACCCCCCATTTTTATACTTTTTCATGCCTTTGTGAAAATAAAAATGGTGATGTACTACTACTATTATCCCCTATTTATAACCTATTTGTGTTCATATTTACAAATTTGTTTCAAATCACCTGCTATATATTGGGTGAGGGTACCCTTACTATAATATCCAACATTTTCCTCTAGTTACTTCCACTCTTCCTTCTCTTTATCCTCATATAGTGTTGTTGGTGGTAAATAATGGAGAAAGAGAGGTTGATTTAATCTCAACCCAATCCATTTTAACTTAATCCTCTTCAATGAATCCTTGCATAGCTTGGACCTAAACAAGGTAGCTTGCAAGTTTCTAGTTAAGTGAGGCTCCCTATTATTGATACCATGTGGCAACAACTACCATATTCTATGGAAATCCTAGTATGTCTCCTCTCTTGAGAATCTAATGGTGTCCTCAAAGTGGGAAATTTCCCTTCTTTTATTCTCCTCTAATATAGGAGCAATCTCTACATCATATGAAAAGGTCTCATGGTTGGTAATGAGCTCTTATGTTTTGGAAATATCATATCTAATCCATAGGTGGCTATTTACTTCTTACTCCATGTACCTCTATATCTCATTTTCCCTCAAATCTTCATGGTGGACCCAATAAGGAATAACTCTCAAATGGAATTCCCCTACATATGGATTTGGAGTCCATTTGTAGGGGCGTGGAAATACAAGGTTGTGTAAATATATTTCACACAATTATTCTTTATCTTCCTCATTTACCACTTGGCATGCATCAAAATATTATTTGGGACTATTTACTCTAAAGTGGATGTATTGTACTAGTTTGTGCATATAAAATTTATATCATTGTTCTTTCAAGAAGAAACTATAGATTTTTGTTTGATGTATGCAATTCATCATGTATTTGTTATCGGGGACTTCTTAGAGAGAGATGCCTCCATTATCTCTACTCTCCCATTCTGGCTAGCTAATTCTCTTTTATTTGTGGCTAGATCTGACTTCAAGGGTTTGTTCTCTACCTCAAGTTTTTTCTTTCTATCAATGCCCCACATTCTCATGATTTGGAATTTTTATTTTAAGTTATGTAGTCTATACTAAAAATAGTATCCTCTTCTCTATCCTTTCTCTTTCTTATTATTCTTGACCTCTAATAGGATCTTCCATTTTAGGGCCTAATCCCTTTCTTACTCTATCTCACTTAGAGTGAGAAACAAAAAAGATATACATGTGGCGTTGCTACCTTCCCCTCCCCTTGTGCCCCTAATGGGATCTTACCAGGGATAGGAAATTTATCCAAGTTTAATATGGTGGAGGAAATTGGAGTGATCAAGTTGGGGTTGTTTTGGATTTGGTGCTTACCCTTCTAGATGACTATCCAATCTTCACTCAAGATGGGGTATTTTATTTCAATTTCAAGGGGATACCTTTTGGTGTCCCTAATTTTATTGAGGTAACAACTATTTCTTTGATTATATCTTCCATCTTATATTTTTCTAAGCTTGTTTTATTTTGGAGTCCTTTTCCTTCCCAACATTCTTTTTCCCTCTTACATCTCTTTCTAGACTAGGTTCCTGGACAAGTTGATAGGAAGCTAGGAATTTATGGCTATCCATGGTCACAAAATCTTCCCAAGGTATCCTAACAACTTGTCTTTCCATAAAATCATATACCAACAATTTTGCAGGGCCATGGTGGGTTTAGGACTCCTCTTAACCTTAACCTTTGAACTCATTTCTCTTAGATATTGTAGTAAAAAATCAGGAATGATCATGTTTTTACTCATGTCTCTAATGGAACAATTTATTGAAATGATTTAAGAACTTTAAGTGGTATGCATAGAGAATACTCAACCTTCTTTAAAAAGTGATGTACTTGAGTAGGTGATATGCCACTTCATCCCATGGGTCTGGAAGGATTTCTATTTTTACCCAATTTGTTTTCCTTGGATTCTTCATAACAGAGGAAAAACCAATTATTAGAATCTATTGCAAGATATATTTCATCTTTTTCTTAGGGGAAACCCATGGGTATCCCTAAGATGTTGTTGACAATGGCTTCATTCACATAAAACTATAATCCTCTATTTTTTTTTATGCACTCTTCACCTTTAATGTTATGAAAATTATGTGAAGATTCAAGAGATACCCTATCATCATATCCCTAAAGTCCGTCAAAGTATACTAAATAGTTGAAATAATGTAACAACCCCTCCGTTACGACTAGTAAAAGCAAATCACAATAGGTAATTTTTTTAAGCATTAGGAAATTAACTTCAACACATAATTTAAGCAGTGCATAATCAAACAACATCATAATTAAAATGATTACAAGCAACTCATCTTCATAAGAAAATAATGTCTCAACCAATGCATAAACATAAATATAACAACACATAGTCATTACATCAACATAATTAGTAATGACACATAATCAACAAGCATCATAAATGGCGATGCAATATCAACTCACCATGACCAAATGGAATCATCAATACTTTTATTTTCTCAACTCATCACATAAAGATAACATAAAGATAAAATAAAGATAACATAAATATACTACCCTCCCAACCTACCCTGCAAGGATAGGACCTCTAAGACACATAGAAAACACTCAAGCCCATGATTCATCTGATTTATTTTTACCACTTAAGGTCTCAGGGCCGACGACTTTTCTGAGAAATAAGGAGGTGTCTACATCCCATTAACACAATCGAGTCGAAAACCAACTAGTTCAATAAATCAACATCATTACTGTTCATGGCACAAGAGAATTTAATTACTAAATCAATCATATAACAACATAAGTTAAGACACATATGTAATTAACTTTATTTTATTTTCATGGCGCAAAGGCAAGAATCTATCTTATTCAAGGCGTACGATTAATCAATTACTAAATTCAACATTAAATCAACATCATTTTCAAGTGCGCGCGTGATCTAAATACCGAAGTAAACATAAATCAACATCATTCAATGCGTGCAATTAATAAAATCACTTAGGAATCATACATCAACATTATTACAGTGCGCGTGAGTAATCTAAAAGAGTAATCATTTATGCATCATCATTAGTCCATAGCACAAGCAATCTAATTACTTAATCACCAGCATAATCCATGGTGCAAGGGAAATCAATTGCTCCATCATTTATTCATTAACATTTTTAGTGGCGCAAGAGTAGATTGATTACTAAAATAATCCTAAATTAACCTTGTATAAACATGCAAGAGTAAATTAATTTCTTAGACAATCATAGGTCAACATAATTAAAGGCATAAGAGTAATCATTACTTTTATTCATTGCACAAGAATTCCAATCACATTAGGTTTGGGGTGCAGGAGAAATCCATAGTTTTGTTCCATGGTGCAAGGGAAAACTTATTACATACCCAATCATACATCGCATTATTAATGGTCGAACCTTATGAAACTTGGTAAATTTATTCTTTAAACAACAGAGTGTAATCTACGACGATTGGTAAACCGCTAAACAAATTCTCACGTAATACACAAGAACATGGGTGTAATGATCCCCATCGTTATGATAACAAGCAAGCATAACGAGTACACATTTTTTTTTTAGTGTAGCAAGGTAATAATGACAATATAATCAATCATCGCAATTCGACGAAGAACACAACACAAGCAATAACAAGTTAACAACACACAGGGTGACTAGCTTTCATACATTTAATTTACATAATATTTTACTATCTTCAACAAACATTTCTTACATTAAGTTTTCATTTTACAAGAAATCATCATCTTTAAATCATAATCAACATTATTATTTGTTGCTCGCGAGAGTAAACAACTCTAACAACACATGATGACAGAAGTTAAATGTGCAAGCACAATTGATTCATAATCTAATTAGGTGTCATCGTCTTTGTAACATGCACGAGAAATTAAGTCATAAACAATTGCGTGTCAATGAAAATCCATAGGCCATGCAATCTAATCATTAACCAACCTAAAATTTAAAACACATAACAATCTTCAAGTACAATTACACCTTTCCCTTCAAGGGGTTTTATTAATCACTAAAACAACTACACTTTCCTTGACCTTTTGAGATCAATATCAAACAAGATCCCATAGACCTTAGAAGATAAAACTTCTATATATAATTTAATCATAATACAACTAGACAAACAAAAATGAAGAATCATACTCTTTATTCAAGGATTGATCCTTCCCTACCTTCATCTGAATTACATCCCCATAACATCTATGAAGGAGAAAGTGAATGGTTTCTAATAATAATATATCATTAATAATCCATGAGCATAGAGTACATTATAATAATTGATTTTTTGTAAAGTTAAATTCGTTTCATCCCATAATTTATTGGTAACCCCCATTAGAATCTTAACTAGAATAAAATGAAGGAAAAAGGAACTGAATTAAATTAGCTGAGAATAAATTCAACTATTAAAATTGTTAGTCATCATTAAATTGTTATATAACTTCTATAATCGCCATTAAAATGGATATATTAAACTGAAGGAAAACTATTAAAACGATTAAGACCATTAATCATAATTAATTGTTACATAATTGTTTTAATTGCAATTAAATTGGAACTATTAAATTGATGCAAAAACTATTAAACTGTTAAACATAAAGAAGATAAGATATATCTCTTATAATCACCATAAAAAGGGATATAATAGCTGCATTAATCACAAATATAATCACAATACCTATCATTAAAATAACAAAATTGTCATGAAGCAAAAGCATTTACTGCGGCTATAATTCCACCGCCAAATTCACAAAATCCAATAATACTGTAGCCATAATATATATATGCGGCCTTACTACTTCCATTCACATGTTCATCAATTAATGCATTGTCCCGAACCAATAAACTATTACAGGTAATCTAAGCATGCGTTACTCCACCGGTTCTTTAATTTTTTTTTTTTTTGGATCTGGGGAGAGATTCAGGCTAATCTCCAGAGAAGTATCTTGGCATGTGTAGAGAAGGAGAAGGGAAAAGATAGGCACAATAGGAAGGATTATGTGCACTCTGACTTAGAGAAATAAAATCAACACCAAGGAAAGGAAGGAATCAATTCTCCATGGCTATGCGAACGTGCCAAGGGAGATCCCAAAGGTTTTTGGGATTGATCACTGACCCCACTTTTATTTCATCCACAACTTTCCACCCACACCATAGTCGACCGAGAGAATCACTGCCTGAGCCTCATTCAACAAGTGACTCAACAATGCCCACAATAGGTGCCAAGAGGATATTCAGTAAGAGTCCACTAGTGGACTATTAAAAGCAAAAATGACTGCTAAACTAAATCGACACCAAGGGAATACAATAGTAGTAGTAGTAAATAGAAATCCAAAACAACGGGAAGAAACCAATATCCGACTTCCTCGAAGAAAAATCACAATCCACAGGAATCAAAAGTCCAAATCATCAACAACTGTTAGGAGGAGCCCGTTTACACAAATATCTGAATGTCTCTAAGGTTTTATGCTTCCGCGCAGTAACAGGTTTAATAAATTTAGCAGAAGAAAACAAATCATTACTACTGAAGGGAGGGACTATATGACAAAATAAGTTTAAAGATCCCAGCTCAACTACATAACAACATCTTAAGACCACAATAGGAATTTGAAACTGAATAAAAGCTTAGTTTTAATGCCTTATTATGAATAGATGAAATAGATTCAAACTTGAAATGCGTCGATTACTTCATCATCACTATTATTCATGTGCCAGAATATAAACTGTAACATTCATCACTATTATTAATCATATAAAGGAAAATTTTAACTAAAAATACAATGTATATTTATACTTGTGTACTGAATCTGAAGGCGATGATCCCGTAGTCATTGTTTCGCAAATGTGCTCCATCCCACTCCTTCTCGCTAACCTCCAAGACCTCACCAGTGCCTCCCAACCAAAACTAGGGTTACTCTTCTTTCCCCTAAGCCCCGTGAGCCACAAAGGTTCCACACACATAATACCAGAGAATGATAGCTCCATGCTCGCCTCACAAGGTCAAGCTACCACTCGTTGTCCGAGTTGGGTATCCCAGCTCCCACAAGAAAAACTTCATTCAAGATAAAAATCCGGCAGTGTAACCTTACACATACCAGACGTGATCCATACTCCTCCGTCGCCATCCTTTTTATAAAGTTTTCTTAATGATTAGCTTCCCAAAACCTCATTTTGTTCTTTTTATTAAATTTAATTAGGATAAACCTCCCCCGTACAAAAGTCACTCGATCCCTTAGTTACACCAGAAAATCATTCAATTAGTTAATTAAATTTTCCTATTTCCCACCCACCTAAAAGTGTTCCTAAAAGCTCTCCTCGGTGTCCCTTTATTCCCTTACATTTATTAAATGATTTACGCCTTACTTAAAACCTAGTTGAGTTCATAATTGTAAGGTTCCAAAGACTAGATTCCCTACTATGTTAGAAATATCTCTTTTTCTTAAGTTTCCCCTTTTCTGCTTAGTTCAGATTTAGCAAGTTTAGATATCAACAACAAATTATCCTTTTAATAATTTACTCCTCCATTAAAATTTTTACTTTAATATTTAATGTTTGAATTTTCTCTACCCCCTCCTTGTTAAAGGTCCAATTAGTTTTTTTTTGTTCACATGTTCTACTTATACCTAGGTTTTAAATTCACTAGGTTTGGTGAGAATTTTTAAGGGGAAAAAATAGTTATTAAAATTTACTCATACCATCATTCATTTTAAGACCGACCAGGTCCTAAGGAGGTGTAGTTTTCTAGGTACTAGGTTTATTAACTTACCAGAGCTAAAATCATGGAATGCACTTCAAGACGCACTATGTGCTCCAAGGGTGCCACTCACTTTCATTCATGTTTTATTTGTGTGATGTGCCCTTCAAGATGCACTACGTGCTCCAAGGGTTCCACTCACCTCTTGATTGAATTTGGTAGACATCTAACCCCTGGAGTCAATACTCCGTCACGTGACCTTGTGGGAGACTAATGGATTCTAAGGAACAAGGACCCTGCCTTATTGTGTGCCCCTTAGAATTATCATGAGTGACTGTCACAATCTTCCCTCATGGAATCGTGGATCTCTCGAACTACGTAATCGTTAACCTATAGTTCGAGCCACAATGGAAGTGCTAGTAGGCTACAATAGGGCTTCTGCCACACCTCTCCCTTAATGTCTCTGGTTGTGGTGCGTGACCCTGTTACTCCTAATGTGAGTATGGTTAGCAAGCTATCGTCAGACTGCATCCATCAACGAAACATGTCAGCGATAACAATTAACATCATAATATCTAGTCACATGTCATATATGTAATATCAAAAACATTAAATCCATAACATTCCACTCCCTGACTCGATCCAGAGTCCAAGGAGATCCATCGATTCCATTGGCATCCTCTAATGTCCAGAGTCCTACACACTCAGGAGAAACAGTCAATAGCACTTGTCAATATAAATATAGAAAAATGACATATCATCAGATCTACAACATTTCATAATCATATTCAAACAACCAATCGTATAATGAACCGGATCACTTGCACGCAAGTGTCCTCAAAGAATAAGTTCACTCAGTGCATGCAAGAGAGGGATGTTACATACATCCCCTCTTGTTTTAAACTTCATCCTGAACTTTCACATTATATGAGTGCCACAATAAAGTGTCTAACAATATCAATATGTCTAGCTATCATACAAAAATGGAAATTCTTGACGCATTTCATATTTTTCCTCCCAGGTCGTCGAGTGTGGACTAAAGTTGTTCCACTGGAGCTTGACCTGATCTACTTTTCAACGTCATAGTTGTCAAATGTGATGGTCCAGAATGTATATTGGCTCCATCATGAGCTCACCCTCATCAGATATCTGCAAGGAACTCATGTCAATCACATGTGTAGGGTCACTAACATAATGTCTCAAAACAGATATGTGAAAAACATCGTGCATACGCTTCAAAGAATTAGGCAAGGCTAGTCAATAGGAAATTGAATTTATGACACACAACATCACCCCAAATCACTCGTCTAAAAGGAAAGTCAAGAATATAAAAGTGCAAGCCACTGAAAATAAGTTGCACACACCATCAAGTTCGTGGAGGATTTGAAGGACATGCTCAGAACAAATCCTATCCCCAATTCTCATGAAAAAGCATAGGAGAGGGATCGGGTCGCTGGGAAAACAAAAGACGGGATCTGGGGAGAGATTCGGGCTAACCTCCAGAGAAGTATCTCGGCATGCGTAGAGAAGGAGAAGGGAATAGATAGGCACAATAGGAAGGATTATGTGCACTTTGACTCAGAGAAATAAAATCAACACCAAGGAAAGGAAGGAATCGATTCTCCATGGCTACGCAAATGCGCCAAGGGAGATCCCAAAGGTTTTTGGGATTGATCACTGACCCCACTTTTATTTCATCCACAACTTTCCACCCACACCACAGTCGACTGAGAGCATCACTTCCCGAGCCTCAGTCAACAAGCGACTCAACAATGCCCACAATAGGTGCCAAGAGGATATTCAGTAAGAGTCCACTAGTGGACTATTAAAAGCAAAAATGCCTGCTAAACTAAATCGACACCAAGGGAATACAATAGAGGTAGTACTAAATAGAAATCCAAAACAACAGGAAGAAACCAATATCTGGCTTCCTTTACACAAATATATGAATGTCTCTAAGGTTTTCTGCTTCCACGCAGTAACAGGTTTAATAAATTTAGTAGAAGAAAACAAATCATTGCTACTAAAGGGAGGGACTATATGACAAAATAAGTTTAAATATCCCAGCTCGACTACATAACAACATCTTAACACCACAATAGGAATTTGAAACTAAATAAAATCTTATTTTTAATGCCTTATTATGAACAGATGAAATAGACTCAAACTTGAAATGCGTCGGTTACTTCATCATCATTATTATTAATGTGCCAGAATATAAATTGTAGCATTCATCACTATTATTAATCATATAAAGGAAAATTTTAACTAAAAATACAATGCATATTTATACTTGTGTACCGAATCTGAAGGCGATGATCCTATAGTCATTGTTTCGCAATTGCGCTCCATCCCAGTCCTGCTCACTAACCGCTGAGATCTCACTAGTACCTCCCAACCAACACTAGGGTTACTCTTCTTCCCCCTGATCCCCCCGAGCCGCAAAGGTTCCACACACATAATACCAGAGAATGATAGCTCCATGCTCGCCTTGCAAGGTCGAGCTACCACTCGTTGTCCGATTTGGGTATCCCAACTCCCACAAGAAAAAATTCAGTCAAGATAAAAATCTGGCAGCGTAACCTTACACATACTAGACGTGATCCATACTCCTCCCCCGCCATCCTTTTTATAGAGTTTTCTTAATGATTATCTTCCCAAAACCTCATTATGTTCTTTTTATTAAATTTAATTAGGACAAACCTCCCCCATACAAAAGTCACTTGATCCCTTAGTTGCACTCACCCACCTAAAAGAATTCCTAAAAGTGCTTCTCGGTGTCCCTTTATTCCCTTACATTTATTAAATTACTTACGCCTTACTTAAAACTTAGTTGAGTTCATAATTATAAGGTTCCAAAGACTAGATTCCCTACTATGTTAGAAATATCCCTTTTTCTTAAGTTTCCCCTTTTCTGCTTAGTTCAGATTTAACAAGTTTAGATATCAACAACAAATTATCCTTTTAATAATTTACTCCTCCATTAAAAGTTTTACTTTAATATTTAATGTTTGAATTTTTTTACCCCCTCCTTGTTAAAGGTCCAATTAGTTTTTTTTTGTTCACATGTTCTACTTATACCTAGGTTTTAAATTCACTAGGTTTGGTGAGAGTTTTTAAGGGGAAAAAATAGTTATTAAACTTTACTCATACCATCATTCATTTTAAGACTGACCAGGTCCTAAGGAGGTGTAGTTTTCTAGGTACTAGGTTTATTAACTTACCAGAGTTAAAATCATGGCATGCCCTTCAAGACGCACTACGTGCTCCAAGGGTGCCACTCACCTCTTGACTGAATTTGGTAGACATCTAAACCCTGGAGTCAATACTCCGTCAGGTGACCTTCTGGGAGACTAATGGATTCTAAGGAACAAGGACCCTTCCTTATTGTGTGCCCATTAGAATTATCGTGAGTGACTATCAGAGTATTCTCTCATGGAATCGTGGATCTCTCGAACTACGTAATCGTTAACCTATAGTTTGAGTCATGACATAAGTGCTAATAGGCTACAACAAGGCTTCTGCCACACCTCTCCCTTAATGTCTCTGGTTGTCGTGCCTGACCCCATTAATCCTAATGTGAGTATGGTTAGCAATCTATCATTAGAATGCATCCATCAATGAAACGTGTCAATGATAACAATTAACATCATAATATTTAGTCACATGTCATATCTGTAATATCAAAAACATTAAATCTATAACAGTCCACTCCTTGACTCGATCCAGAGTCCAAGGAGATCCATTGATTCCATTGGCATCCTCTAATGTCCAAATTCCTACACACTTAGGAGAAACAATCAATAGCACATGTCAATATAAATATAGAAAAATGACATATCATCAGATCCACAACATCTCATAATCATATTCAAACAACCAATCATATAATGAACTGGATCACTTGCACGCAAGTGTCCTCAAAGAATAAGTTCGCTAAGTGCTCACAAGAGCGGGATGTTACATACATCCCCTCTTGTTTTAAACTTCGTCCTGAACTTTCACATTATATGAGTGCCGCAATAAAGTGTCTAACAATATAAATTTGTCTAGCTATCATACAAAAATGGAAACTGTTGACGCATTTCATATTTGTACTCCCAGGTTGCCGAGTGTGGACTATAGTTGTCCCACTGGACCTTGACCTGATCTACTTTTCAACGTCATAGTTGTCGAATGTGATAGACAATAATGAGGATTGGCTCCTCCATGAGTGCACCCTCATTAGATATCTGCAAGGAACTCATGTCAATCACATATGTAGGGTCACTAACATAATGTCTCAAAATAGATATGTGAAAAACATCGTGCATACGCCTCAAATAATTAGGCAAGTCTAGTCGATAGGCTGCAGGCCCCTTCCTTTCCACAATATCGAAGGCTCCCACAAACCTAGGAGAGAGTTTAGCACCCTTTCCAAACTTGATCAAACTCTTGTGCAGTTTCACCCGCAAGAAGACTCGATCTCCAACTTCATAACTATGGTCGACACGATGTGCATCGACATAACTCTTCTTCCAATCTTGTGATTCCTTGATCCTTTGTCTTGTTATTTGCGTTTGATATTCCATCTCTTGGATCGCTTCTGGTCCCAACATGACCCTATCCTCAAGATGATCCCAACTCAAAGGAATTTGACATGGTCACCCATAAAGAACCTTGAATGGAACCATATTAATGGTTCTTTGATAATTGTTGTTATATGAAAATTCTACTAGTGGAAATAATTCTTCCCAACACTTATGTTCGTCCATCACGTACATACGCAACATATCCTCCAATATTTGGTTTGTTCGTTTGGTCTTCCCGTCTTTCTTTGGGTGATATGTGGTACTAAAGTTAAGTTGGGTTCCCAAGGCCTCTTGGAAACTAGTCCAAAATCATGATGTAAACACTGATCCTCGATCATATATAGTCCTCTTAGACACACCATGCAACCTCACAATCTCGCTGATGAAAACTATAGCTATGTCAGGTGCCTGATATGTTGTACATTAAGGAATAAAATGAGCACTCTTTGTCATAGTGTCAAATACTACAAAATTTGAGTTGTGTCTTCTTGCCGTCAGTGGAAATCCAACAATGAAATCCATCAAAATGACCTCCCATTTCGATTCTGGAATAGCGTTTGGTTGTAGTAAACTTGTTGGATGTCTGTGTTCATTGTTCACCCACTGAGATTCTAGACATCTTTCCACATAGTTGACTATGTCCACCTTCATTACTTTCCAGAAGAATAAGGGTTTAAGGTCTGCCCTCATCTACATGACTCCTAGGTGAGCCATGTACACTGCTCTATGAGCCTCGTTTAGGATCAAACCCCTCATCTCGTTGTTGGGTGGTACGTAAATTCGATTATTAAATCTCAATAATCCGTCATTGTCCACAGTAAATCCCTCAAATTTTGGCACCATCATTGTGTTTTTTCTGATAAAATCCTTGACTTCTTTGTACTAATCATCATCACATTGTAAAGTTAGAATATTTTCATGTAGATTCGTCTGAAGAGGCATCACCAAAAATATGCATGGTCTTCGACTCAACACATCATCCACTCTATTCACTGTTCCTTTTATGTAATTAATCTTGAAATCGTACTCGCTAAGAAATTCCGACCAACGCCTTTGTTGCTTGTTCAAGTTGCTTTGCATGAAAATGTGTTATAGACCACAGTGGTCCATTTTTATCTTGAATTTACATCTGATTAGGTAGTGTCTCCAAACTCTCAAGGCATGTACAATGGCTAACAACTCCAAATCGTGCGTTGCATAGTTCTCCTCATTCCTTCTCAACTTTTTCGAGATGTAAGCGATCACTCGACCGTCTTGCATCAAGACTCCGTCTAAGCCTTCCTTGGATGTATCAGTGCATACCAAGAAGTCCTCGTCCATGTCAGGGACCTTTATTATCGATGATATCGTCAACATCTCCTTGAGCCTCTAAAATGCTTCCTCACATTTCTCGGTCCAAAAAAACTTCTTATTCTTTTTCTGCAATTCCATAATCGTATTTTCTATCTTCGAAAAACCCTTGCCGAATCATCGATAATATCTCGCTAAAACCATGAATCTACGCATTTATGGGACATTAATCTATGTAGGACATTCCATAATAGCCTCAAACTTTGTTGGATCCACAATGATACCTTCGTCGAAGATGACATGCCCTAAATAATGAATTTTCGATTGATAAAACGAGCATGTCGATAGTTTCCCAAAAAATTTGTTCTCCCATAGACACTATAATACCAAGTGCAAGTGTTCATCATGCTCCTCCATTGTCCGAGAATATATCAAAATATCGTCAATGATTACTTGGACGAACTTGTCCAAGTATTCGCGGAACACCCCGTTCATCAAGATCATAAATACCTCTAGGGTGTTCGTCAGTCCAAATGGTAAAACAATAAACTCGTAGTGTCCAAAACTTGTCTTAAAGTTGATCTTAGGGATTTCATCCTCCTTGATCCACAACTGGTGATACACTAATCTCAAGTCGCTCTTAAAAAACATTGTCGCACGTTTCATCTGATCAAATAGATTGTCAATCCTTGGAAATGGATACTGGTTCTTGATCATTTCCTTGTTCAATTGACAGTAGTTTATGCAAAGTCTCCATGACCCATCCTTCTTCTATATGAAAATAATAGGTGCACCCCACGATGACACACTTGAACATATAAGTCCTAGATCTAGCAACTCCTTCAATTGCATTTTCAACTCCTGCAACTTAGGGGTCGACATCTAATAGGGAATTCTCTCTATCGGTTCAGTTCCTGGTTTTAGTTCGATGGTAAATTCCAAATCCCTCTCTGGCAACATCCATGGTAACTCCTTGGGAAGACGTTTGCATAATCCCGCACCACCAGAAGATTTTATAGACCTTCCGCTACACCCTTATCATTTAACGCAAGGATCATATATAGTTTGCATCCCTTGCACATGCTCTTCCATATCTATAAGGAATATATGAACCTTAGGGAAACTCCCTGGTTCTGACCTACAATC
Organism: Picea mariana; assembly: GCA_032191745.1. NCBI lineage: Eukaryota > Viridiplantae > Streptophyta > Pinopsida > Pinales > Pinaceae > Picea > Picea mariana. Next base: position 843 of record JASDQU010509239.1, on the reverse strand, counting down.
ACGCGTCTCTATCCGTCATCATTGACCACGCTCAATCATTTTGCCTTATAGCTGAGTATCGCCTCATGTGATTCCAACCAGTCCATACTGATCACAACATCATAAGACCCTAATATCATGATGTACAGGTTGGACCTAGTGAAAAACTCTTCCAGGTTAAAGCTACAACCCGTAACCTTCCCTCCAACCTTCCTTTTGGCTCTCAAAGCCATTTATACAAAGATAAACTCGTTCTATTCAACTTCCTTTACCTTAATTCTTTTTAGCGCTGCACTAGAAATAAAATTCTTTGTAGAACCTGGATCTATCAAAATACTAAGGGTCTGGTTAGCGACGATACCTGATGTCCCGAGGACAATCAACTAGTGCTCTTCCTGGTGGTTATTTGATAAGAACCAAATATCAATATAGCATAGAAAAACCTCAGAAAAAGTACTCAACGCCTTGAAAAAG
>JASDQU010509237.1:11443-24176 GCA_032191745.1 Picea mariana | reverse complement strand
GGGAAACGCTACTACGTGGAACATTCACATACATATAATATGCATTAAATCAAATTAACACATTTAACTAAACAATATAGAGTAATCACATGATTACTGCTAACATACATAAATAATGGAATTAACAATAATTCATAATTGCACCGGAATACATAATAATATTGCAAGCATCACATACATGCATTTTAATTGAAATTAAACACATAATGATACTTATCTTTGAAACTATAGTAACTCCACCAACTACGTGCAGACCTTCCATGAACCTCCCAGCCTTAGACCACGTTGCTCATCACACTCAACAGTGGGTCACCCCTGAGCTGGGACCAAGCTCCACCTTGGGCAAGGGAATCCTAGACTAGGCTGAGGTTACAGGAAAACTGCACAGAGCAACCAGAAGGATTCTCTCCAGGAGCCTTCTTACACCCACTACTCACGGACTCTCATTCCCCACATGCTTGTTCCACCTGGGAGTATACACTTTCACAAGAACAGTCCATCGATGCTTCACCTCCCTCTCTAGGTCTCGACAACAGGTCGAATCAGGAATTCTTCGAGCTCCATAGTTGGTGCTGGACTCTCTATGGGAGAAAACTGCTTCCCAACAGACTCTCTCACTTGGAGAGAGTTGCTCACAGGCCTGACAACCTGCCTCTTCTACCACAGTCCTGACAACCCGCTTCTTCAACGCGCTATCCGACTCAATTCCAACCGGGTGAGGGAAATCGCAACAACATCAGCACTCAGTTGACACAAGGATGATGATCGCAACATAAAATGGGCATAGGCCCAAAAATGGCAACGACTAGACACTAAGACACAACACACTCAGGCGATTACCTAGGTGTCGGGTTCCACAGAAGACACAGACAGTTCACGGATTTTGGGTCTCTAGTGCGTGCGTGGATATTTGCCAAGGTCGAATACAGAGGCCACGAGATTCACGGGAATACACTAGTCGGATTCACAGTTCTTTTTTTCAGGATGCGTGACAAGAAAATTAAGCAGAGGTCGATTACAGAAGTCTCACGGTCTCAGACGGAGGATCGGGAAAACTGGCAGAATGAACCCCCAACTCAGCTGACGCTTCATCTTTTAACTGCATGTGCCCAGGTTGACACTTGTCTTCCTAGAGCTGCATGTGTTCCCTTTTGCACACGTTGGAGCTGCATGCGTTGCCTCTCCCAGGACTTAGGATAAAAAAAACATGTTTGTCACATAGCTTTGGAATAATAATAAATTATAATTCTCAAGGACTTAAGCCCCTAATCTTAGCCCCTCTTTCCAACCTTTCAACCCCTTTTCCCTTACCCACCCTGTGGAAGCTTAGTCCCCCATCACTCTTTCTTCGTGGTCGATCTGCACGCATTGATGTTTAATCTTTATTAATGTTATGCATATTACATATACAAAAACAGGCTCCTCGCCTTTAACACTTAGGCTCTCCGGCCTAATAAACACATAAGCCCACCAACTTATCAATACTTGGCTCACCAGCCTACAAAACATGATTTACAATTCATAAACATGATTTACAATTCATAAATATGATTACAACATGGCTCGTCCTTGGGGATATTACATTCAGGGTATCCAACAAATATGCATTGAGCACTCTGAGGCTCTAATGCCCTTCATTTATCAGATGGAATATGGATCCATTCATGACAACCAAAAATTATGAAATGAGAGACTTTTGGTTTCTTACCGCACCAAGCTTCGAAAGGAGTGATTCCCTTCAGTGATTTGTGATGAACACGGTTCTCAATGTATGGTTCACAATTTATGGCTTCAAACCATAGCTTTGGAGCCAATGATTTTGATTGTAGCATGCAATTTGCCATCTCTTTCAGTGTCCGGTTCTTTCTCTCGGCAACACCGTTCTGCTGTGGTGTGTAAGGCATTGTATGTTGGATCTTGATATCCGCTTCGGAACAACATTGTTGCATATCTTTGTTAACATACTCACCTCTATTATCACTACGAAGGATCTTAATCCTTCTCTCAGACTGATTCTCAACGACTTCTTTAAATTCTTTAAAATATTGAAAAACTTGAGATTTCAATGTCAAAAAATACATCCATGTGAAGTGAGAATAGTCGTCGATAAAAGTGAGTACATATCGATATTTGCTGATTGAGGGCTCGGGGAAGGGTCCCATAACATCACTATGAATCATTTGAAGAGGTGAGGATGCCCTCCATGCTTTTCCTTTGTCAATTTTTTTCTCGCGATGCTTACCAAGAATGCATCCTTGACAGATCCCATTGGAAAATTTTATTTGAGGCAAACCGGTTACCATGTCTTCTTTGTTGAGTTGATGCAAGTACCTATAATTAAGATGCCCAAATCTATCATGCCATAACTTGCTCACGTCATTAGTATGAGTAAAAAATGTTGTACATATAGATTTGGGAATGAAATGAGAGAAGGAATACAACCGAGAGTGATGATCTGCAACACCGTGAGCTACCCAAGACCCTGTTTTTAAGTCTAAAATCTCTACTGAATCTGGATAGAATTTGACCTTTCTTCTGGAACCTGAATGTGTGATTTGATATATGGAAAGAAATTTCATGGAAATCAAGGGGACATGCAACACATTATCAAAATAGCCCCCTTCCAAAGAAACTATGCCTTTACCACATACCTCAATTGATTTGTCGCCTCCCATGAGAATAGAAGGTCATGTGCACTCTTCGATGGACGAGAATGATTCTTTCTTTGTAGCCATATGATTCAAAGCACCTAAATCAAGGATCCAAGTGGATGGAAAGGATGTGACGGCCATCAGAGCGTGACAATCGCGAGCTTTTCCTCTTCCTTCGGTTGATTTTTCTTCATCCTTCTTCCTTGCATTTGTTGGGACCATGAGATTGTTTTGATGTAGCATCTTCGCCATCTCATCTATAATTTTCCTCATACAAGAATCTTTAGAATGATAGAATTTTTGAAAATAGCTTCATTTAGATATTTTCTTTTTCTTCTTCCCTTTGTGATTTGAAGAAGATTCATCCGCTGGTTTCGAGAACGTTTCCTTTCTAGCCTCAAGGTTTTTTCCTTTCCCCTTTTTCCGATCATTGAAATTCAGTTTGCTTGCTTTTTTTGTTGCAAGAGCATGATCTCTAGAACCCTTTATGGAGCCCATGGAAACTAATTTTTCCTGCTCTTGAGTTAGTGCTTCAATAAAATCAACTAAAGAGGGCATTTTCCACTTCGAAGTTGTTAATTTTGAAGCATGAAACGAGGAAACAAAAACTAAATAATTGGAAACTAGTTTTGAAAGAATGAAAAGGATGAGTTCATCCACTCCAAATCTCTTCAGTTCATCCCTTCAGTTCATCCACTCCAAATCTCCTCTGCTTTCTGGTAGGTGATGGGCTTGAACTTCTGTTTGCCTCCTTATTGGATTGTTTCGGGGAGTGAAAATGATGCTTGCTAACACTTCTTGATCTCCTTTTCTTCTCAGGGATCTTGTGACTCCCTGTTTTACTTGAGTCACTCTCCTTATCCAATTTCTTTTCGATCCTTCCCATTCTCTTCATCAACTTTAAGTTGAATTCTACATGTTGTTCCTTAGCTTTCATGAGCTTTCTGTTATCTGCTCGGTGAATTTGGGCATATTTCTACAATCGTTCAATGATTTTCATCATATGCCTTTCCTTATCTAACTCTTCTCCATGTCCATTGGAGTTTGATCCTTCAACTCCCAAATGGACATCCATTCCTTTTGCTTCATCCTCGGAATTGGAAGCAGTCCGTGCCTCTTCCATTTCATTTGCACTCAATGGAAATTCTACTTGGTTCTGGCACTCGTTAAACTTCTGCAAACACAATGTGCAGACAACCGGAATTTGTCAAGCCATCATTCCTTAACAAATCCCACAACATTCATAAACAAATTTGATTCAAGAAAATGTTCAGTTTTCATTCTCTGTGATTCTCGTTCAATCAAGAATCCCCACAAATTTCTTCTTTAGGAGCTCTACTCTGCTAATTTTTCGATCACTAGCCCCTTTCTCTCAGTCCCTAACCCACACAACCATGGGTTGTGACCAAGCGCTAGGTCAATAAGCACATACTTGGGCCTTCGGCCTCAGGAGTTTTCAAAGTGCAATACAACAATCACTCATAGTTCCGAGTTACCGAAATTGCGCAGTAGGGTGGATCAATAGTCCACATCTACCCAGCATCCAACGACTGACACTCGCTATGGAACTTCAGGCGTCTGAGTTCCGAGACTTCGGAAGATTTCACATCCGCACACCCCGAACCATTAATATCTGAACACTCCCACATCACCTTAGGTGACGTTATTACGTTACATCACTTAACGTTTTCCCAATTGCGGGGGCATGCAACGGTGGTTTGGAGTAACCTGCCTTTCATCCCGCAATTCTCCTGATGTTGACACGTAACCCCTCAGTGAAACCACAGTTTGGATTGCGGGATTGCCTTGGAGAATTAGCTTCTGTGCAACTTGGGTCCCTGCAATGTATCCTGACCATTGATCTTGATGTATCGTGATCAACGCCACTGTGGGTCCTCCAGCCTTTAACTACGTTACGTAACCTCGGGCCCCACTAACCCTACTCACACAAGATGCTACATGGTAGAATACTAATGACGGATACGTTGCCCATTCAAATGCGTGACATTGGTCACATTCCAAATGCTATCTCAATCTTCCACGGTTTGGAATCCACTTACACTTGGCACACAACCCATGTGTCCATGTCACCTCCAGGTGATGTCATCATGACTCACCACTTCGGCTCTTCGAGAGTTTTCAACTCCTCTACGCTCGCTTTTGCCCAGAGCGCTTTCTCCCGGACTTCACGATCTACTGACGCATGGCCTTCGTAATCGAACGATTGCGATCTACTTCGGGACTTCGGGAGTTTGTGCCTCAGCGCATTCCACTTCTCCTGATTGTTGAACTCCGAAAGGCTTCCAGGATAATCCTCCTGCATCTTTTCCAGATCTGATGGTTGTAAAGGACTTTCCTTTTTCCAAAATAGATCCTATGGCTCCAACACCCCAAGTGTTGAGCGCTCTCTCTATGTGATCAAATACCACATCGTTTGTGGTATTATTCTACCACTACTCCTCCCAAGATTCGTAACACGACCAAGTAACCCGTTGGCACTCAGAAACATTCTAAGGTTCGAAATTGGTTCCATCTGAACACCATTTCCACTTGAAACCTTCGGTCCAGAGACCACTTATCCGATCCATCCAGGCTCAACGTTGAAACCATGGCTCTGATACCATATTGTAATGTGTCTGGCCATCAAGCCCACTGTCGAGCAACACTACTACGCGGAACATTCACATACATATAATATGCATAAAATCAAATTAACACATTTAACTAAACAATATAGAGTAATCACATGATTACTGCTAACATACATAAATAATGGAATTAACAGTAATTCATAATTGCACCGGAATACATGATAATATTGCAAGCATCACATACATGCATTTTAATTGAAATTAAACACATAATGATACTTATCTTTGAAACTATAGTAACTCCACCAACTACGTGCAGACCTTCCATGAACCTCCCAGCCTTAGACCACGTTGCTCATCACACTCAACAGTGGGTCACCCCTGAGCTGGGACCAAGCTCCACCTTGGGCAAGGGAATCCTAGACTAGGCTGAGGTTACAGGAAAACTGCACAGAGCAACCAGAAGGATTCTCTCCAGGAGCCTTCTTACRCCCACTACTCACGGACTCTCATTCCCCACATGCTTKTTCCACCYGGGAGTATACACTTTCACAAGAAYAGTCCATCGATGCTTCACCTCCCTCTCTAGGTCTCGACAACAGGTCGRATCAGGAATTCTTMGAGCTCCRTAGTTGGTGYTGGACTCTCTATGGGAGAAAACYGCTTCCCAACAGACTCTCTCRCTTGGAGAGAGTTGCTCACAGGCCTGACAACCTGCCTCTTCTACCACAGTCCTGACAACCCGCTTCTTCAACGCGCTATCCGACTCAATTCCAACCGGGTGAGGGAAATCGCAACAACATCAGCACTCAGTTGACACAAGGATGATGATCGCAACATAAAATGGGCATAGGCCCAAAAATGGCAACGACTAGACACTAAGACACAACACACTCAGGCGATTACCTAGGTGTCGGGTTCCACAGAAGACACAGACAGTTCACGGATTTTGGGTCTCTAGTGCGTGCGTGGATATTTGCCAAGGTCGAATACAGAGGCCACGAGATTCACGGGAATACACTAGTCGGCTTCAAGGTTCTCGTTTTCAGGATGCGTGACAAGAAAATTAAGCAGAGGTCGATTACAGAAGTCTCACGGTCTCAGACGGAGGATCGGGAAAACTGGTAGAACGAACCCCCGACTCAGCGGACGCTTCATTTTTTAACTGCATGTGCCCAGGTTGACACTTGTCTTCCTAGAGCTGCATGTGTTCCCTTTTGCACACGTTGGAGCTGCATGTGTTGCCTCTCCCAGGACTTAGGATAAAAAAAACATGTTTGTCACATAGCTTTGGAATAATAATAAATTATAATTCTCAAGGACTTAAGCCCCTAATCTTAGCCCCTCTTTCCAACCTTTCAACCCCTTTTCCCTTACCCACCCTGTGGAAACTTAGTCCCCCATCACTCTTTCTTCGTGGTCGATCTGCATGCATCGATGTTTAATCTTTATTAATGTTCTGCATATTACATATACAAAAACAGGCTCCTCGCCTTTAACACTTAGGCTCTCCGGCCTAATAAACACATAAGCCCACCAACTTATCAATACTTGGCTCACCAGCCTACAAAACATGATTTACAATTCATAAACTTGATTTACAATTCATAAATATGATTACAACATGGCTTGTCCTTGGGGATATTACATTCAGGGTATCCAACAAATATGCATTGAGCACTCTGAGGCTCTAATGCCCTTCATTTATTAGATGGAATATGGATCCATTCATGACAACCAAAAATTATGAAATGAGAGACTTTTGGTTTCTTACCGCACCAAGCTTCGAAAGGAGTGATTCCCTTCAGTGATTTGTGATGAACACGGTTCTGAATGTATGGTGCACAATTTATGGCTTCAAACCATAGCTTTGGAGCCAATGATTTCGATTGTAGCATGCAATTTGCCATCTCTTTCAGTGCCCGGTTCTTTCTCTCGGCAACACCGTTCTGCTGTGGTGTGTAAGGCACTGTATGTTGGATATTGATACCCGCTTCGGAACAACGTTGTTGCATATCTTTGTTAACATACTCACCTCGATTATCACTACGAAGGATCTTAATCCTTCTCTCAGACTGATTCTCAACGACTGCTTTAAATTCTTTAAAATATTGAAAAACTTGAGATTTCAATGTCAAAAAATACATCCATGTGAAGTGAGAATAGTCGTCGATGAAAGTGAGTACATATCGATATTTGCTGATTGAGGGCTCGGGGAAGGGTCCCATGACATCACTATGAATCAGTTGAAGAGGTGAGGATGCCCTCCATGCTTGTCCTTTGTCAATTTTTTGCTCGCGATGCTTACCAAGAATGCATCCCTGACAGATCCCATTGGAAAATTTGATTTGAGGCAAACCGGTTACCATGTCTTCTTTGTTGAGTTGATGCAAGTACCTATAATTAAGATGCCCAAATCTCTCATGCCATAACTTGCTCACTTCATTAGTATGAGTAAAAAATGTTGTACATATAGATTTGGGAATGAAATGAGAGAAGGAATACAACCGAGAGTGATGATCTGCAACACCGTGAGCTACCCAAGACCCTGTTTTTAAGTCTAAAATCTCCACTGAATCTGGATATAATTTGACCTTTCTTCTGGAACCTAAATGTGTGATTTGATATATGGAAAGCAAGTTCATGGATAGCAAGGGGACATGCAACACATTATCAAAATAGCCCCCTTCCAAAGAAACTATGCCTTTACCACATACCTCAACCGATTTGTCGCCTCCCATGAGAATAGAAGGTCATGTGCACTCTTCGATGGACGAGAATGATTCTTTCTTTGTAGCCATATGATTCAAAGCACCTAAATCAAGGATCCAAGTGCATGGGAAGGATGTGACGGCCATCAGAGCGTGACAATCGCGAGCTTTTCCTCTTCCTTCGGTTGATTTTTCTTCATCCTTCTTCCTTGCATTTGTTGGGACCATGAGATTGTTTTGATGTAGCATCTTCGCCATCTCATCTATAATTTTCCTCATACAAGAATCTTCAGAATGATAGCCTTTTTGACTCCACAAGAATGAATGTATTCACAATATGTTCGAAATTACAATGAGATCAATCCAATATGTAGAGATGAATTGATCTTGTCACTAATAATAACAACTGAGTTTAAACATGGCTAAAACACATGCCTAAACCTCTAAAATAGATAACCCACACCTAACACGAGTATGATAGGTTGAAAAGTGTGAGTTTACTAACTGATTAGCTAAACATGCAAAGTTTACTAAAGAAAGGGGGTAAATCCCTAAAATCAAGGGACAATTTCCTTGATTTAAGGAGGAAGTGCGCTCTCCTTTCTTTAGGTGTTTAAACTATGCATGGAGGTTGGAAAGGAGTCACTAAGTGGAGTTCTAATTAAAGAACTCAATATTAACTCCATGTCAATATCCCTAAATTTAAGTAAAACTCCCTAAAAGAAAGGAAAGTGTCTCCTATCCTCTCTAGAAAGTCAAATCAAGTGAGGAAAAATGCATTAACCAAGATCTAAGTGCCTAAGACAAATAATACACCAAGGGAAATTAATATTATGCTCTAAAAGTTTCTTCTCCTTTGCAATAGGCACAAATTGTAGTGGTAATAACCTTTTTTTTTCTTTTTCATGTGCACAGATGATGTCTTTGTCCTATCTTCATATTCTAATTATGCATAAGCTTAATGAACCAAAAGTAGTTTTTGTTCTAATTAGTGAACGTCATTGTTAATTTTGCGCATTTTTTTTGTAATCCATCTACTAGTATAATTAAGGGCATGTACACAAGCTTTTGGGCAAACCTCAAACACCACACAAAGTTGCCACAAATCCTTGCACTCACAACCTTGATGTAATTAGTAAACATCTTATTTCCTTGCACTCACAACCTTGATGTAATTAGTAAACATCTTATTAATTTTGCTCAACTTATTTTTTGTAATCCATCTTCTCGTATAATTAATGGCATGTGTAAAAGCTCTTGGGCAAGCGTAGAGAAACTTGCCATAAATGTTTGGCCTCGAACCTTCATACAAATTCAACTTTACTCTTTAACGAAATTAACATTTTTGAAAATTATAAAAGAAATTTAATTCAATTTCCAAATATATTTTTCATTTTTAAAAACTCTTTTTCAATCTAATAATTTAATATTTAATAAACATTTTTAATTACTTTGACTAATTCTAAAAAATAATTTCTTGATTATGATTGTTTTAATAATTTAAAATTTTAAAAAGGGCTTTATGGAAACCCAGAAAATCTTTAGCTATGATGAAATCATTTCATTCTACCGAGATCCATCATTTCATTCTAGATGCGTTGGCCCCAAGTGGATGATGGGTGGCATTGTTGTCAAAATTGGACAATGTCTGCTGCTATCCTTCTTTTGGTAACATGAGTAACGGCTACATTGAAAAAAATATATAAAATCAAGAAAACATATATTAAAACAAAACAAAAAAACAAACCTATGGTCGCTCAAACTCTTTATTCATTAACTGCCGCCGGCATGAGGTTGGACGGGACGGACGGGTTGTGGGCGAGAGGAGAATTGATTAATGTAATCATTGCCATTGGCGTGAGGTTGGACGGAGCGCCGGCGGCAGAGGAGTGCTTGAAAGAGACGAGATGATGCGATGTGATTGTGCTCTGGCGATGGGCGCAGAGCAGAGTTCGAGCATTGATTAATTGCCATCGGCGTGAGGTTGGCCGGAGCGCCGGCGGCAGAGGAGTGCTTGAAAGAGACGAGATGATGCGATGAGATTGTGCTCTGGCCATGGGCGCAGAGCAGAGTTTGAGCATTGATTAATTGCCATCGGCGTGAGGTTGGACGGAGCGCTGGCGGCAGAGGAGTGCTGGAAAGATACGAGATGATGCAGTGTGATTGTGTCTTTGGCCGGCCATGGACGCAGAGCAGAGTTGGAATTTTTGGGTGGGTTTTTTTTCCTTTAGTTTTCTTTTGGTTGTTACCTTCGTTTTCTATGTTTCTGCTGCTTTAGTTATGCAGAGCAGAGTTTGAATTTATGTGGGGTTTTTTCTGATGGTTTTATTTTTGCGAGTTTGTGTGGGGTTTTTTCTGTTGGTTTCCTTTTTGTTGTTGCCTTTGTTTTCTATGTTTTGGCTGCTTTGGTTTACTTTGCATTTTGAGCCGTTATTTTACTTTGCATTTCGAACATGGCCATGCTGATATATGGCCTGGTGTCTTACCTTTCCTGAATGTTTTTATATCTCTTTATTCTACCTTTGGTCATAGTTTTTCTCTCTCGGGTTTAATGGGAGGGGAAATTAAGGTAGGCTGATGCAAATTGCACAGGTGCAATGGGCGCAGGCGAAGGGTCAGAGGGTATGCACGGTTTGATTTTAACTCATTTTATGCTACATACTTATATAACGCGTATTTTTTTAATTTAGAGGCAATGCAGGGGAAGAAAGGTAGAGGAGCTGTTGAATATCCTTGTGTGAGATGGGCAGAGGGTAAATCCTCAAGCCATGTAATCATTTTTATTGTACAATTGATCTCATCCCTGTTGATACATGTAGCATTTACGATTTTTTTTTATCTCTCTTTAATATTTTTAAAAAATATTCAGCGTATTCCCATGAAATTTTTGTTGTGTTTCAAAGATTTCTAAGCCTTTTTGGTTTTGTGTTTGTTGGGCTCAATGGATAGGGAAATCAAGGCAATCCCAAACAACCCAACTGATGTAGATTTCACAAATGCATTGGCAGAGGCGAAGGATGAGAGAAACGTATGAATGGTTTATTTTAATTCATTTTCTGGTGCATAATTATATAATTTGTGTTCGCTTAATTATATAGTGCGTGTTCGTTGCATAATTAAATCAATGTAGAGATCCTCATTTCAAATCAATTTGATTTCTATTTAATAATTTTTATAATTTATTACAGTCTATATAATGTTTTTCATGAGATTTTTATTGTCTTCTACAAATTTCTGATAAGATTTTCTGGATTTGTTTTTGTTAGGGGAAATCAAGGCAGTCCCAAATACCCAGCTGATGTTGATTGCATAGGTGCAGGCGAAGGCGAAACAGAAGGTATGTATGGATTAATTTATCTCATTTTCTACTACATAATTATATAGTGCATAATTTTTAATATTTAAAAACAATGCATGTAAAAGAATGTGATGGAGCTCTTGAATATCTTTGTGTGAGAGGGCTAGAGAACGAGTCTCCTTTTGGTGCAAAATCCATTAATCAACCTCATTTTGAATACAAGTGATCTCCTCCCTCTCCACCCGTTTAGGGTTTATGATTTTTGGGCTCTTCAATATTTTTAACAACATATTATAATTTATGTTTATTATTTTTCGTGATATTTTTTTTCATCTTTCAAAGATTTATTGTAAGAATTTTTTCTTGTTTTTGTTGGGTTTAGTGGGTGGAGAAATCAAGGCCGTGTCAAAGAGCACCGTTGAGGCAGTCCCAAACAACAATGTGGATTTAGCAGGTGCAATGGGGACATGCATAGGCTAAGAAGAAGGTATGGGGACATGTATAGTTTAATTTAACTCGTTTTCTTTTATATAATGTATGTTTTTAAAAATTTACAAGCGATGCATAGAAATTAATGTGGTGGTAGGTGGAGGAATGCTATTGAATATGTTTGTGTGATAGGGGCAAAGGGTGAGTCCTATTTTGATTTAAAACCCATGCAATCCTCAAGATTTCTAATACAATTGTTTTACTTCCTACTTACCTATTGAGGGTTTAAAGATCTTTGGTCTTTGTATAAGATGTTTTTCTATATGCAATTTTTGGTTTTTATTTAATAGTTTTTATAATTTATAGTCTATGTTTAATATTTCTCCAGGTTTTTGGGTTTTATAAGATTTTCTTATTTTGTTTTGGTTGGGTTTAGCGGGTGGGAAAACTAAGGGAGGCCCAAATAGTATACTTGATGCTGTGAAGGCTAAGGCGAATGTATGTATGATTGATTTAACTAATTTTCTGCTACATAATTATATAATGGGTGTTTAGAAAAAGTAGAGCCAATGTAGGTCAAGGTAGCTAGAGGAGTGTTGTTGAAACGTTTTTGTGCTTGAGGGGCATAGGGTGAGTTTATTTTGGTGCAAAATCTATGTTTGGTTGGGTTTAGTGGGTGGGAAAACTAAGGCAGGCCCAAATAGTCTAGTTGATGCTGTGAAGGCTAAGGATAATGCATGTATGGTTGATTTATCTTATTTTCTATTACATAATTATATAACAAGTGTTTAAAAAAAAGTAGAGCCAATGTAGGCAAAGGTAGCTCGAGGAGTGTTGTTGAAACGTTTTTGTGCTAGAGGGGCATAGGGTGAGTTTTTTTTTGGTGCAAAACCTGTGTAATCATCCTCATTTAAGATACACAATTCTTCTCCTCCCTCTTTACTTGTTTAGATTTTATGAGTTTTGGTGTTTTCATAAAATGTACTATATAATGTTTTTTAGTCTTTGTTTAATATTTTTACAATATTATTACAATCCATATTTAATATTTTT
>JASDQU010509237.1:0-11393 GCA_032191745.1 Picea mariana | reverse complement strand
CAGAGCAACCAGAAGGATTCTCTCCAGAAGCCTTCTTACGCCCACTAATCACGGACTCTCATTCCCCACATGCCTGTTCCACCTGGGAGTATGCACTTTCACAAGCATAGTCCATCGGTGCTTCACCTCCCTCTCTGGGTCTCAGCAACAAGTCGGATTAGGAATTCTCAAAGCTCCGTAGCTGGTGCTGGACTCTCTCTGGGAGAAAACCGCTTCCCAACAGATTCTCTCACTTGGAGAGAGTTGCTCATAGGCCTGAAAACCTACCTCTTCTACCACGGTCCTGACAACCCGCTTCTTCAGTGCACTATCCGACTCAATTCCAACTGGGTGAGGGCAATTGCAACAACATCAGCACTCAGTTGACACAAGGATGATGATCGCAACATAAAATGGGCATAGGCCCAAAAATGGCAATGGACAAACGCTAAGACACAACACACTCAGGCGATTACCCAGGTGTCGGGTTACACAGAAGACACAGACAGTTCACGGATTTTGGGTCTCTGGTACGTGTGTGGATATTTGCCAAGGTCGAATACAAAGACCACAAGATTCACGGGAATACACTGGTCGGCTTCATGGTTCTCGTTTTCAGGACGCGTGACAAGAAAATTAAGCAGAGGTTGATTACAACAGTCTCACAGTCTTAGACAGAGGATCAGGAAAACTGGCAGAATAAACCCCCAACTCAGCTGATGCTTCATCTTTTAACTGCATGTGCCCAGGTCGACACTTGTCTTCCTAGAGCTGCATGCGTTCCCTTTTGCACATGTTGGAGCTGCATGCGTTGCCTCTCCCAGGACTTATGATAAAAAAAACATGTTTGTCACATAGCTTTGGAATAATAATAAATTATTATTCTCAAGGAATTAAATCCCTAATCTTAGCCCCTCTTTCCAATCTTTAAACCCCTTTTCCCTTACCCACCCTGTGGAAGCTTAGTCCCCCATCACTCTTTCTTCGTGGTCGATCTGCACGCATCGATGTTTAATCTTTATTAATGTTCGAAATATTACATATACAAAAACAGGCTCCTCGCCTTTAACACTTAGGCTCTTTGGCCTAATAAACACATAAGCCCACCAACTTATCAATACTTGGCTCACCAACCTACAAAACATGATTTACAATTCATAAACATGATTTACAATTCATAAATATGATTACAACATGGCTCGTCCTTGGGGATATTACATTCAGGGTATCCAAAAAATATGCATTGAGCATTCTGAGGCTCTAGTGCCCTTCATTTATCAGATGGAATATGGGTCCATTCATGACAACCAAAAATTCTGAAATGAGAGACTTTTGGTTTCTTACCGCACCAAGCTTCGAAAGGAGTGATTCCCTTCACTGATGAACATGGTTCTGAATGTATGGTGCACAATTTATGGCTTCAAACCATAGCTTTGGAGCCAATGATTTCGATTGTAGCATGCAATTTACCATCTCTTTCAGTGTCCGGTTCTTTCTCTCGGCAACACCATTCTGCTGTGGTGTGTAAGGCACTGTATGTTGGATCTTGATGCCCGCTTTGGAACAAAATTATTGCATATCTTTGTTAACATACTCACCTCGATTATCACTATAAAGGATCTTAATCCTTCTCTCAGATTGATTATCAANTGAGTGCTTTAAATTCTTTATAATATTGAAAAACTTGAGATTTCAATGTCAAAAAACACATCCATGTGAAGCGAGAATAGTCGTCGATAAAAGTGAGTACATATCGATATTTGTTGATTGAGGGCTTGGGGAAGGGTCCCATGACATTACTATGAATCAGTTGAAGACGTGAGGATTCCCTCCATGCTTGTCCTTTGTCAATTTTTTGCTCGTGATGCTTACCAAGAATGCATCCCTAACAGATCCCATTGGAAAATTTGATTTGAGGCAAACCGGTTACCATGTCTTCTTTGTTGAGTTGATGCAAGTACCTGTAATTAAGATGCCCAAATATCTCATGCCATAACCTGCTCACTTCATTAGTATGAGTAAAAAATTTTGTACATATAGATTTGGGAATGAAATGAGAGAAGGAATACAACTGAGAGTGATGATCTGCAACATCGTGAGCTACTCGAGACCCTGTTTTTAAGTCTAAAATCTCCACTGAATCTGGATAGAATTTGACCTTTCTTATGGAACCTGAATGTGTGATTTGATATATGGAAAGCAAGTTCATGGACAGCGAGGGGACATGCAACACATTATCAAAATAGCCCCCTTCCAAAGAAACTATGCCCTTACCACATACCTCAATTGATTTGTCGCCTCCCATGAGAATAGAAGGTCATGTGCACTCTTCGATGGATGAGAATGATTCTTTCTTTGTAGCCATATGATTCGAAGCACCTAAATCAAGGATCCAAGTGGATGGGAAGGATGTGATGGCCATCAAAGCGTGACAATCGCGAGCTTTTCCTCTTCCTTCGGTCGATTTTTCTTCATCCTTCTTCCTTACATTTGTCGGGACCATGAGATTGTTTTAATGTAGCATCTTCGCCATCTCATCTATAATTTTCCTCATACAAGAATCTTCAGGATGATAGCCTTTTTGACAATAGATTCATTTAGATATTTCCTTTTTCTTCTTCCCTTTGTGATCTAAAGAAGATTCATCCGTCGATTTCAAGAACGTTTCCTTTCTAGCCTCAAGGTTTTTTCCTTTCCCCTTTTTCTGATCATTGAAATTCAATTTGCTTGCTTTGTTTGTTGCAAGAGCATGATCTCTAGAACCCTTTATGGAGCCCATGGAAACTAATTTTTCTTGCTCTTGAGTTAGTGCTTCAATAAAATCATCTAAAGAGGGCATTTTCCACTTCGAAGTTGTTAATTTTGAAGCATGAAACGAGGAAACAAAAACTAAATAATCGGGACCTAGTTTTGAGAGAATGGAAAGGATGAGTTGCTCATCTTTTTTCACTACTTTGAAATCTTTAAGCTGAACTAAAAGAGATTTAAATTTTTTAAAATACTCTTGCAAAGAATCAAAATTTGACGAATTCAAGCCTATGAGCTCGTTCTCCAAACTGTAGGCTTGAATTTCATCATGTTTACCGAAGAACTCTTCCAACTTGGTCCATACCCCGTTGGGGGATGATGTGGTGTCGACATGGAACATCAAGTCTCTTGATATGGAGAGACATATCAACCCAAAGGCTTCATCCATTCGATTGAAATAATTTTCGAAAATTATAAAAGAAATTTAATTCCATTTCCAAATATATTTTTCATTATTAAAAACTCTTTTCCAATCTGATGGTTTTATTTTTGCGAGTTTGTGTGGGGTTTTTTCTGTTGGTTTCCTTTTTGTTGTTGCCTTTGTTTTCTATGTTTTGGCTGCTTTGGTTTACTTTGCATTTTGAGCCGTTATTTTACTTTGCATTTCGAACATGGCCATGCTGATATATGGCCTGGTGTCTTACCTTTCCTGAATGTTTTTATATCTCTTTATTCTACCTTTGGTCATAGTTTTTCTCTCTCGGGTTTAATGGGCGGGGAAATTAAGGTAGGCTGATGCAGATTGCACAGGTGCAATGGGCGCAGGCGAAGGGTCAGAGGGTATGCACGGTTTGATTTTAACTCATTTTATGCTACATACTTATATAACGCGTATTTTTTAAATTTAGAGGCAATGCAGGGGAAGAAAGGTAGAGGAGCTGTTGAATATCCTTGTGTGAGATGGGCAGAGGGTAAATCCTCAAGCCATGTAATCATTTTTATTGTACAATTGATTTCATCCCTGTTGATACATGTAGCAATGGGGACATGCATAGGCTAAGAAGAAGGTATGTATAGTTTAATTTAACTCGTTTTCATCTATATAATGTATGTTTTTAAAAATTTACAAGCAATGCATAGAAATTAATGTGGTGGTAGGTGGAGGAACGATATTGAATATGTTTGTGTGATAGGGGCAAAGGGTGAGTCTTATTTTGATTTAAAACTCATGCAATCCTCAAGATTTCTAATACAATTTTTTTACTTCCTACTTACCTATTGAGGGTTTAAAGATCTTTGGTCTTTGTATAAGATGTTTTTCTATATACAATTTTTGGTTTCTATTTAATAGTTTTTATAATTTATAGTTTATGTTTAATATTTTTCCAAGTTTTTGGGTTTTATAAGATTTTCTTGTTTTGTTTTGGTTGGGTTTAGCGGGTGGGAAAACTAAGGGAGGCCCAAATAGTATACTTGATGCTGTGAAGGCTAAAGAGAATGTATGTATGATTGATTTAACTAATTTTCTGCTACATAATTATATAATGGGTGTTTAGAAAAAGTAGAGGAGTGTTGTTGAAACGTTTTTGTGCTAGAGGGGCATAGGGTGAGTTTTTTTTGGGTGCAAAACCTATGTAATCATCCTCATTTAAGATACACAATTCTTCTCCTCCCTCTTTACTTGTTTAGATTTTATGAGTTTTGGTGTTTTCATAAAATGTACTATATAATGTTTTTTTAGTCTTTGTTTAATATTTTTACAATATTATTACAATCCATATTTAATATTTTTCATGAGGCTTTTGTTTTTTTTTATAGATTTCTCATAAGATTTTTTTGGTTTTGTTTTTTGTTGGGTTTTTGGGTGGGGAAATTATGGTAGGCCCAAACAACTCAATTGATGTAGATTTCAAAGGTGCTTTGGGTACATGTGAAGGCTAAGGAGGAGGTATGTTTGGTTTAATTTAACTCATTTTTTGCTACATTTTAGCCCTAGAAAAAATTCATAAATTCTATTCAAGAAGAGAAGTTTATATCATGTGTATGCACATGTGCATTATGGGTAGTCGTGTGGATTGGCTCTCAAAATGTAGAAGTGATTTATAAGGCCATAAGTGATCTATGAACTAACCACTTATTAAAAAATAAAGAAAATGGATTGTTCATACATCTCCAAGATTACATATTGGAGTTGTATCACAACCACTTATTAAAAAATAAAGAAAATAGATTGTTCATACATCTCCAAGATTTCAAAAGACATCTTGGAGTTGTATCACAATATAGTCAAACATATTTAGGCTACAACCCCTTCTCTAATTTTCATATAATTGTCCATAATTGGAAAACAAAAACCACATGACTAGTCATGATATCTAACCCTTCAATGCTATGTTGTTACAACACTACATTGATTAGAATTGTAAATAATCAATCATTTATAATACATAATAAGGTAAAATAACTTTAAAAAAGTCATTTGGAAAACTCTTAAACCAAACTATGCATTGATTATAATTGTAGATAATCAATCATTGATAATACCCAACAAACCAAACCATCCTTGGATTCTAGCATTGCACAAATCCCAAATTCCATACGAAGTCCATCTTTGGATAAAGAATCAACTTCTAGATTGAATTCTCTATATACATGAAAGAATGAAATTTAGCTAAAGACATTTTTCTTTCTTTGGATCTTCTCAAAAAGTGAGCTTTTTCCAAAGAATCTCGAAAAGTGAACTTAAGAACAAGTTTCCCTCTTGAACTTCCCACACATCCAATTTATAAAAACTCACCTAAGATTTCCAACTGGTGAACCCCCCCTTTTTTTTAAGTTAAAGATAACAACAATTTTTAGAGCTAGAAGTTTTGCATAGTTGTTAGAACCTCATCTTAGTCTTGCATTGTACCTAAAGAAAGGCGTATTAGATATGAAGAGGGTTCCCTCACCTCATAGATGGGAGGGTCAACTTGACTGGAACCATCAAAATAGCCCCAATCACTCAAATTTTCAATTGGCTCATGATTAAGTTTCCTTTGAGGCATGCTTTTTGGAGGACATGTGTAGGTAGCAATAATTAATCTACACAGGGATGCACATTGAAAGGTGAGAATGCAACTATCCTTAAATATTCTAGCATTCCTTGCAAGCCAATTACCTTAGGCGACAATATAAAGGAGGGCTTTGAATTATTTAAGCTCTTCTTCTGCCAATAAGTGAAGCACTTTGCAATTAACTTGAAGTTTGTCATCCTCCTCTTATCGTTGTTAACTATCCACATTCTCCCAAACCTGTCTAGATTGTGCACATGAAATCAACAAGTGACATATGGTTTCCTCCCACTTTTGGCATAAGACACACCTATTAGGACCATGCTTGTTCCTCCTTTATAGAGGCTTCTAGGTGATGGCCTTATTCTTTATGGTCAAMTKCATAAATAATAAATATTATTAGCTTCAATGGAGACCTAATTTTCCATAGTGGTTTCTACCACCATTAAAAGTCTTTAGGCATATTACTTTCATAMATGGTCTTGTATCCTAGTTTTCGAGTGTAGATCCTTGGAGTAGAATTCTTGGACCAAACCAATTCATCTTCCACTTCCTTAATTCCAAGATAACTTACATTCAATTTTGTTGTATATGCCTCCATTAGCTTCCCTTTGTGACCATCCAAATCTAATTGATTTGCATTTTTCCACTCTTAGTCCTAGATATTGGACAACTTTGGTGGTTGTTTGAGCTAGGTTCTTTGAAGAGTTGTGATCAAATTGTTAGGAAGTTTATACATAAGTTTTCTCCCCCACCCATTGATGTATTCTCACTCTATCTTTTTCTTTGTTTCTAACTTTCCACATTAGCCAATTCCCCACTAGTGGGAAGAAAAAATCCATGGCCTCGCATATTATTGACACATTTTGAATGCTTTATGGGGGTCTACTAGTCCATTTTGCGATAGTATTAGGTTAAATGTATTAATGGGTGATGTCTTGGGCCATAGTTTGTGGAGTATCCAAAGGCCTTGGCATCTAATGCCTTTCAAAAATGATGAATATTCTTGAGGCCCCAACCTCTTAAATCTTAGGCTTAGTTATGGGTTTCCATTTGACTAGAG
Organism: Picea mariana; assembly: GCA_032191745.1. Classification (NCBI taxonomy): domain Eukaryota; kingdom Viridiplantae; phylum Streptophyta; class Pinopsida; order Pinales; family Pinaceae; genus Picea; species Picea mariana. The sequence goes on along the minus strand of JASDQU010509237.1, from coordinate 4,550 downwards.
ATATTCCTTCACTTTCTGTTTTACTAGACCAAAAAAATCTAGAACCAATTTTCTTGATTTTAGTTCCTTCCGAAAATGATGAATATTCTTGAGGCCCCAACCTCCTAGATCTTAGGCTTATTTATGGGTTGCCATTTCACTAGAGTTATTCCTTCACTTTCTTTTTTACTAGACCACAAAAATCTACATATAGTAGCAATATAATTGGCTCATCATTCGTAATCTTGAAGTATAGGTTAGGATCAACTTTAGTCTTGGTAAGCCCAAGCTTGTCAGGAAACTATCAATTTTTCCATACCAAGCTCTAAGAGCTTGCTTCAACCCGTACAAAGCTTTCTTCAACCTGTAGACATGAGTCTTTCTATATTCAACTTCAAACTCTTTTGGTTGTTCTATATACACTTCTTATTCATTAACACCATTTAAGAAAATTGTTTTCACATCCATCTGGTGTAACTTCCACTTCATTTTGGTTGCAAGAGTTATGATGGTTCTGATAGAAGTGTTATCTGGTTACAGGAGCAAATGTTTCTTCATAGTCAATACCTTCCTTTTGAGAAAATCCACGAGCCACAAATCTTGCCTTATGTTTTTCAATGCTTTTTTCTGTTGCATGTTTTATTTTGTATATCCACTTGGAATATACTACATCTTTGTTCTTTGGTCTGGGAACTACTTCCCATACATAATTCTTCATAATAGATTGGTATTCTTCTGTCATGGCATCCATCCATTCTTTCTTCTGAACGACTTCTTCAAAGAAAGTAGGTTCCTTCTCTACGAGATCACACATCAAGGCCATATAGCTCGAGAATGGCTTAGGCTTCTTGCTTTGTCCCATGGTTCCTTATGGGGACCATACTTCTCTGCATATTGAATAAGTTCTTTTGCCCAAGCTGGCTTTCTCTTGTGAGAAATTGTCATACGGGGAGGTTCTTGAGATTCTATCATATCATGATCTTCTAGAATCTCATCATCAGGGGTAATTGTAACTTCCTTCATGGGTTCTGCAACTCTGGGAGCTACATGTTCTTATTCATATACTTCTTCACGATGGCATTTCCTTGATCTTTTGAGTGCTGCATCTTCATCAAAGGTTACATCTCTGCTGATGTCAATATGATGGTAACCTGGTATGTAAATTATGAATGCCTTAGAGACCTCACAGTATCCAACAAATATTCCCTTCTTTCTTGAAGGATCCAACTTAGTTCTCTTTTCTTTTGAAATGTGTACAAATACTGGACAACCAAATATTTTGAGATGACTTACTTCTGGCTTCTTTCTGGCGAACATTTCTTTGGGAGTTTTGAATCCAAGTGCACAATGGGATAATATGTTTTAGACATATACTGTTGTTCTTGCTGCTTCAGCCCATAAGTGCATTGGAAGATCTTGATCGTGAATCATAGTCTTTACTGCTTCCATAATTTTTCTATTATTTCTTTCTGCTACACCATTTTGTTGAGGATTATAGGGAGTGGTTAGCTCCCTCTTAATCTTGGCATCTTTGCAAAAGCTTCCAAGTTCATTTGAAGTGTACTCTCCTCCATTGTTTGACTTGAGTATCTTGATTTTCCTTTCGGAGAGGTTTTCTACCAAGGCTTTGAATTCCTTGAACTTTCCAAGTACTTCATCTTTTGACTTCAAGAAATAAACCCAAGTGTTAAGAGAGTAATCATCAATAAAAGATGCATAGTATACATACCCGTTTAAAGAGGTTGATGGCATTGGACCACATACATCTAAGTGGACAAGTTCCAAAATTCCTTTTGCTTTACTGTCGCTCTTTGGAAAATGATTCTTTATGTTCTTTTCTTGTGCACATCCCTTGCATACACCTTCATGATTAACCTTTAGTTCTGGTGAACCTGTAACTACCTTGCTTACATATGGTAAGGCTTTATAGTTGATGTGAGCTAGTCTTCTATGCCACAGTTCACAAGGACTTTCAATAGAGTGAGTCAAGGCTACATCCGAGTGACCCTTTAACTTGTACAAACCACCTTCTTCTATTCAAATAACAATTGCATCTTCTATAGTTTTTCCTTTAGACCACATAAGAACTTTACCGTCTATGAATGCAACCCCAAACCTTTTTTATCTAGGGCTGAAATAGAAAGCAAGTTCTTTTTCAAATTTGGTACATAGAGTACATCCTTCATTCAAATTGGAGTTCCTGAATCAAGTTTGTAGGTGGCTTCTCCCATTCCTTTGATAGGGTACTAATAATCATCTACAAGTGAAACTTTCTGGGGGGAGTCCTTTTCTATAAGGCTGGAGAGAGTGTTCTTCTGACCTGCCATGTGCTTAGAGGCACCACTATCTATGAGCCAAGTATCCTCTCCAGGTGTCACAAATTCTTAGAGAGCGGAAAACAAAACATATTCTTCAATCTCTTCTTTAGCTAACTTCTTGGGTGGCTCATCATCTTCGATTGCATGGGCATGATGTCTTTTTTTATTTCTCCTCTTGTATTCTTCCCTTCTGGCAAGATAATTATTAGCAATGTGTCCCATCTTATCACAATGATAACATTGGTAGGAGGAGAAATATTTTCCCTTTCTTTGACCCTTATGATATTTTTGGAATCTCTTTGGAGAGTGAGACTATTTATGAAAGTGGGTCTCCTTTTGAAAATGAGACTTTCCCTTTCCACCCTTAGCATGAACAACTAGGGCTTGATATTTATCTCTTAATAGGACTGCTTCTTGGTTGGCCACTCTTGCTTCTTCTTGAACACATTCTTCCCACAAACTGTCAAATTGGAGTTTCTCTTTTCTTTCACAAATGGTTTGGATGAAGGAATCCCAAGGTTTTGTGAGACCATTAAGAGTTGTCATCACGATTTCATCTTCATCTAAGTTGTCTCCAATTGCCTCTAACTGTTCCTTGAATTGAGAAACCCTAGAGAAATAGTTTTGAACTGTTTTTCCTTTTTGTATCTTTGTGTTCTTGAGTTGGGTTCTCAAGTTCATCTTTCGGTTGATGTTCTTTCCTTCATACATTCTAGTTAGGGAATCAAACATATCTTTTGAAGTATTCTTAGAAGACACTTGAGGGATCAAGTGGTCTTTAATGGAATCTACAATTATTCTTTTACCCTTAATCATATCCTTCTTGTACTTCTCTTTGGTTGCATTTTCTTCGAGCTTTAATGGAATCTACAATTATTCTTTTATCCTTAATCATATCCTTCTTGTACTTCTCTTTGGCTGCATTTTCTTAGGGTTCTAGTACATTTTCTTTTATGAATTTTGCAAGGTGATTTTTGGGAAAAATATGCGCTAGGGCATGGCGCACTTCCCAAGGTGATTTTTCTTCAAAAATTCCTCTTCTATAAAAAACCCCAATTTTCTTATACGACAACAATGACATCTAGATACCCAGTGAAAGATGCTCTATTCAATCAAGCTCTGATACCATGTTAAGTTTTTACTATTGTTATTAGGTTATTTTCAAATTACATGAGCATTCAATGCAATTCTAAAACTATAGTATAAAGTGGATCGCTGAAAGAAACACAATCACATGGTACGCAACATTTTATGCTAGGAAACCCTCATGGGGGAGAAAATCTAGAAAAACTTCCTCAATAATAGATTGCCAATACAATGCCAAGACTAAGACCAAAACACCAAAGATAGACCAAGACTGAGCATGTGCCTCTCTTCTCCTTCCTCCTGCAACTGCAACTGCCTTCAAGATATGCGCACTAGATGAGTGAGTGAGGGTGTGTAAATGAGACACCAACCTCACATATAAATACAAGTGTGAGATGGCGCTAGGGTTGTGTCTCTTCACTTGGTTGAGCCGACTTCTCCTAGAAGTGGCTAAAACCACTTTATAATTACTAGGGGCTGACTTTACAAATACCACTATACAAATACAGTATGACCAATCCACAAAAGGGGATTTGATATTATACAAGACCCGACTTGATCAATCTGCAAAAAGGGATTTGATCTATAAAATAATAACTCAAATATAATTAGAATATTCTTCAAAGTTACAATATTTCAACATTCATTTGGTATAAAACCTATGTACTCTTTGTTATGAAATCATGCTTGTTTCAAATACAACAATGGTTCTCCTCCCTCCTTAGCTATACAAGATTTTCAATTTTTGGATTTTACATAAGATGCACTTAATTTTGCATAGGATTTTTGGTTTTTGTTTAAAAAATTTCATAATAGTTTTGAGTATTTATTTAATATTTCTCATGAAAATTTTGGTATCTTTTAAAGATCTATCATAAGATTTTTTGGTCTTTATTTAATATTTTATGGTTTAGTTTTTTATTTGTTTAGTGGGTTGAAAATTAAGCCAAGTTCTAACAGTCCATGATTCGATAGTTGTTGTGGGTCGAGGCAAATGTGTCTGTTTGAATTTGAGACATTTGACATTATTTGTCATTTATTTAATTATTGAGAGCAATGCAATGTAGATAAAGAGACTTCAAGGATAAAACTTATGAAATAGAGTTATGAAATATTTCTATGATAGAGAAACTGCTATATAGTGTAGAAGTAGATGAAAAATAAAAA
>JASDQU010509236.1:29701-39720 GCA_032191745.1 Picea mariana | reverse complement strand
ATTGGGAGTTGTAGCTTCCATCTAGTTATGGCTAGAAAACAAGGTGGCAGGGTGGTGCTTGGGAAAACACAGAGTTTTCTGTATGCAAGTTGGTGCTTGTATAAGTGGAAGTAGGTGCTTCCATTCAGTCACTGCTAGAACACTCAGGGAGTTGGCGCTTCCTTCTAGTCGGTGTTAGAGAAACCAGAGAGTTAGTGCTCTCAAAAAGTTGGAGCTTGTAAAACAGAGGTAGTAGCCTCACTTTGAGTTGGTGCTCAAACATAGATGATGTACAAAACTTAAAAGACTGCCTATCATTTCGAAGAAGAAGAGGTTTTCTCCCTTTATGGGTTTCCTCGTGAAAATCTGTCTCTTTGTATATCTTATGTGTGATTGATGCTCATTATTTATGTTTTTCATATGATGTATAATATTGATGGTCACTTGATGAAATATTAAAAATGCTTTAATAGACTTAAAATTGTTTAAGCACAGTAACAACTGATTCACCCCCCCTCTCAGTTGTCTTAGTAATTTCAACACACCATCTGAGAATTATATGGTGACAACATTGGCTCCAACTGGGGATGCTATCCTCCCTGTGAGGTAGCAAAGAACTGTAGACCAAGTGCCTACCCATTGGGCTATAATCTTATGTGTATGATGTAAATCCATTTATTTTTATTCAAAAACTCCAAACCTACTCAGCACAACTCAGGGCCTTCACCTCGAGCTTCAACCATGCTATTTTTATTTCAATTTTCACACTTAAAGAAAAAAAAACACAAAGCGGCTATGTACAATGAATGGCGAGTGATGATTTTTCAAACGACGTAGTGCTTGAGGAACCTACCATTCACAGGCCCTCCTCCGATGATTTCTCCATTACTTTCCTCCAACAAATAGGAATTTCTCCCATGGTAAGTTGTAATTTTGAATGGGCCCAGCCACACATGATCAAATTTTCCATGTTTACCTTTATTTTCAGTCTTGGAATCCCATATTAGTACCCAGTCTCCAATTTTGAAGTCATCTGCTTTGGTACGTCTGTCGAAAGCTTCCTTGATTTTCTCTTGACGTAGTTGGGAGTTATTGAAAGCCTTTCCTCTAGTCTGCTACACGCTGATGAGTTCATCCTCCCTTCTCTGACTGACATTAATCTCTGCTTCTTGCTCATGTAACAACTTCATTACCAACAATCTGAGTGCCATAGGAAAGATGGATTCTGTACCATAAATGATCTAGAGAGGAGATGTGGCAATAGACCTTTTTGGGGATATCCTGTCAGCCCATAGGGCATGAATGAGCTTCTTGTGCTATGCTTTTTTATTCTCCCGCAACAATTTTTTGATGATTCTGACTAGGATTTTGTTTGAAGACTCAACTAATCCATTTCCTTGCAGGTAGTATGACGTAGAATGGCCAAGAGTAATATTGTAATCACTGCAGAATTTCTCCAACTTTTTAGACTTAAAGGCCACTGCATTGTCTGTTATAATCTTGACTGGACATTCGAATCTGGACATAATATTGTCTTCTAGTAATCGAATGATAACATCATCTGTAGCTTGTCTGGTAGGAACAACCTCAATCCATTTAGTAAAATAATCTGTTGCAGTCAGGATCCATTTGTGTTGAGCCGAAGATTGTGGGTGTATCTCTCCTTTGAAATCCAGTCCCCATTGCCTAAAAGGAGCTTCTACTAAAATTGGATTCAATGATAGAGACTCCAACTTTCCTTTCCCATCGAAGATTTGGCATTCATGGCACTTTGACACTTCCTTATAAACATCAGGAAAAAAACTAGGCCAATAAAAACCAGCTCTCAACATTTTGTGTACAATTGTCTTCCAATAATGATGACCTCCACAGTTTCCTTTATGGAACTCCTTGATGGTTCTTTCCACTTCATCTTCTATCAAACAACTCAGTAAAATTCCTCCTGGGTCTTTCCAGTACAGTAATCCATGAACAATTCAAAATTTTTCCGCCTTTAGTTTCAAGAACCTAGACTTTGTTTTACTATATTCAGGAGGATCTTGCCGATTTTTTAACACAAAGATAATGTCTGCATACCATGTAGAGTCAAGAAATTTCTGATATATTTGTGGAGTCACCCTTTCTTCCTCTGCTGTATTCTCTGACATATCTGTAGTGAAGTTTATTCCTAAGAGTTCGCAAGTTGTTTGTGCCATTAGTCTAGCAAGTCCCTGCCCCTTGATCAACTTCGTGGGCTTGATTTTGAGATCATATTCTAATAGTACTGTAATCCATTTTCCCCTCTTTCCTCCAGGATCAAGTTGTGTTAAGATGTCTTTTACTAAGCTGCTAGGGACATAAGTAGTAGTATGTGAATGTAGAATATACACCACACATTCTTTCAATGCTTTGACCAAAGCATACGCATGCTTCTCCATGATGTCATATTTCAAAGGAGTATCTCTCAACGTCTTACTGTAGTATGCTATGGGCTTCTAAAAATTCTGGTCATCCTTTTGGACTATTACACTTGCAATTGTGTGTTCTGAAGCGTAAGATAATAGTATGAAATCTTTCTCGAAATTTGACTAGCTAGCACAGGAGCCTTTGTCAATACTACCTTGATGTCTTCAAAATATTTTCTAGCCTTAGGGATCCATTTGATTTCATTTCCGTTCTTTAACATGTTGGTGATATGCTTTATGATCTTTGCTAAATTAGGAATAAATCTTCTCAGGAAATTTACTTTACCTAGAAAGGATTGTACTTCCTTTTTGCTTCTGGGTATGCTAATCTTCAAAATTCCTTCAACCCTGCTAGGGTCTACCTTTATTCCTTCCTTAGAAATGATGTGCCCTAAGAGCTTCCCTTATTTCATGGCAAAATTTTACTTTTTCGGATTCAGCGATATGCCAAATTTTCTACATTTCTCAAATGCCCTTTTGATATGTTTGATGTGTTCCTCATCTGTAGAAGAATACACAATAATGTCATCAAGGTATATAACAATAAATTTATCCTTTTCATCTGCAAAGGCTATGTCCATATCCCTCTAAAATGTTGCTCCAACATTCATAATCCCAAATGGCATTTTGGTGTACATGAATGTTCCCCAAGGTGTGGTGAACGCTGTCTTTTCTTGATCGTCAGGATGTAACATGATTTGGTTGTATCCCGAGAAACCATCTAACATCGACATATTTTGAGAGCCCACTACCTTCTGTAGAATGTGGTCCATTTTGGGCAAAGGGTAGTTATCTTTAAGAGATATCTTATTCAAATTTATGAAGTCCACACACAATCTAATCTCTCCACTCTTTTTTATGATAGGCACCAGGTTTTCTACCCATTTGGAGAATCTTAGGGACACTATGATTTTTGCTTCAAACAATTTCTTTACTTATTTCTCTATCAATGGTAACAACATAGGGTTTATTCTTCTTAACTTCTATTTAAATGGCTTGTGATCTTCTTTTATCGAGATAACATGCTGGATTATACTAGTATCATAAACTTTCAACTCATCATAGCTCCAGGCAAAGACATCAGGGAATTCTTTCATCAATTTTACATACCTTTCTTTGACTTTAGGGATGAGATTCTTGGACAGTTTAATGATCTTTGGGTCTTCTGGAGTCCCAATATTACAGTCTTCCACATCCCCTTCATCTACTATGATCTTTGGACTTCTGGCCACACCATTGTTATCAAATTTTTTTTCTAATGGTACTAGAACTTTGGGGATAATGTTTCTCTTTAGCTGCAAAATATATCTGCCAGCAATTTGATTGTCAAAGTATCCTTCTTTGGTGAAAGCAGCTGCATCTATTTCATTGTCGCAATATTCATCATCAATGCTTAAATTCTCGAACTCATTTTCCACCCCGAGGAAGCTTTCTATCTATTTATCGTCCTTAAAGACTTGCTAGTGTTTCATATTGTTTGGTATTGCCGGTATGCACTTGAATTCAACCTTGTATCTTTTTTCGAGAAAAAATGGGACTTTGAACACTGCTGCTGAAGTGGCTAGTGCATCAGCAACCTAATTTTGTTCCAGTGGAATTGCTGAAAGGTTGCATTCTGAAATTTTTTCAAGGAGTTCTAATACCAGATTTCTGTAAGCCCTCAGCCTAGGATGTCTGGCATGGTAGATGCCTTTGATTTGATTTATGATGAGTTCATAATCTCCAAGTACATCAATCCTTTTGGCACCCAACTCTTCCAAAACTTTCAACCCCAATATTAACGCTTAATACTCGGCCATATTATTTGTACATTCAAAAACGAGTTTGTAAGAGAACAATTTCACATCTCCTTTGGGATGATTTATCCACACGCCAGCTCCAGCTCCTTCTCTGCATGCAGCTCCGTTGAAGTTCATTTTCCATATCTGATCCTCTGGGTCACCCTGCTATTCTAAAATTTCCTCCAACTGCTTCCCGGGTATACCTTTATCTGCCAGGACTATTTCCATCTCTTCTTCTCCAGAGCATATATCATTGAAGAAAATGGAAGACCCCAACTCAGTTCTTACTGAGTAGATAGGATGGTTGGTAGGTTGCGATTTGTTGCTGACCATATATTTCAGTAGAACTTTCCCGTACAATCTTCTATCTTGACCAAAGACAGGAATAGTGGCATATGACATGTCCATATGGAGGGTTCCTTTCAGTTTTGCAACCCATGACCTGGACAACAACATGCCGAATTTTGGAGGGATATCAGCGACCACTACGTCCATTACCATATTCTTCGCTAGGATTTGTGCCAGAGAAATGACCATGTCTTTTATCATGCCAAGGCATTTCACCTTCCTTGAATTAAAAGATAACAGATCTTTATAGGGTCTTGTGACCTCAAGGCCTAGTTGGTCCATGACCACTTTAGGCATCAGGTTGTGAGATGCTCCAGAGTCCAACATAGAATTGTGTAAAGTCATGTCGTGGATTCTTAAGCTAACATAGAAAGGAGGAACTTCTTCACTTTCATTGCTTTCTTCTACACTCGACCCAAATAAGATGGCTGGGTGATCATCTTGTATGTTCAGAGTATCAGAGGTCTGTCCCATATTAAGCATCTTGATGATCTAACTTCTATATTCACTATTTTTGATCAATTCATTAAATGGTACCGAAATTTTAATCTTAGCCATCTCACTTGAAGTCAAAAGAGGACAGAGTTTTTTCTACCTCTTTAGTGACAATTTCTTTTCCTGTCAATAGTTTCTTCTGTGGTTCCTCTTTCTGCTTGCCCTTATCCATGGCGTCCTTTGTAGCGGAGTCTTTGACAGTGGAATCCTTTGTAGCTGGATCTTTTCCCATGGAGTATTTTTTGGGATGAATAGAAGAGGGCACATTACTCTAAGCATATTTGGTGGAGTTTTCCTTTGGGAGATTACCTTTCGGAGGATTTGGAGGCACCTTTTGATTTTGGAGATTGTATTTCCTTTGGAATTGCATGATGGAATTTTGCAATCCGGTCTCATAATCTTCTCTTTCTATTGATATCCTTTCCTCTTCATCTTGCAAAAATATTTCACTCGCATCCATGAACTGGTCGTGTTCTTCTTTGGTCAAAAACACCTCAGTTTCTTTCTGATCACAACAGTTCACATTATCTTCAAAATATCCATCATAATCTTCATTCACATAATTATTCTGAAAAGGACCTGTCTTATTTGTTGTTCTCCCTAGTTTCCTTGATTTCCATGATTTGTTTGGTCTGCTTAAGCTGCTTGATTACCCCTAGTTTCTTTGCTCTCTTTGCCTGATCTATGGACCAATGAGTCTTCTCGGATTTCTAGGTGGATCATCGGCCTATTATCTAGGGTTGGGTTTATTTCCCAATGCCATTCTTTTCATCATCCTTTCCTTGTTTCTCATCATCGCTTTGAATCTTTCTTCTGATGTTTGTGATGTGGAATTTTGTGCTTTATCTTGAGTTTTTCCCATGTTTCTGTCAGAATTAGCTTTCATTTTTCTTGAAGCCATTAGGTTTACTTCGACTTCAATGACATCTGTCATCATATAATCTAACATGGAAGATCTTCATTCTCTCAATAATAAATCAAATTCACTTTCGAAAGAATCAACATATCTGAGCTGAGCAGCTTTAGGCGGGGGTTTTACTTCATCATGAATCACATTATATAATTTCATGAATCTAGCTGAAAAATCCTGCACTGTTTCATCAGGCGACCTCTTCATATTGTTGTACTGTGTCAACAACTGAAGGGGTTTTTTCTTATCTCCCCTTATGGCAAGAAAGAGTGTCTCAAAAGCTGTGAAATCTGCGATACTTCCTGGTACAAGGGCTATGAACCATTTTCTTACATCGCCTGCAAGGCTTTGTGTAAACAACCTCATTTTAACATCTACAAAATCCACCTCTTCTAAGTCTATGAAATCATTAAACTAGTATAGATGTTTTTGGGCTAATATGTTACCTTAATCATCATATAGCTTAATCCTTAGGTTGTATTCCTGGGGTAAGTCATGCAATAGAGCAGGCAGTATGAGAGGAGAAAATCTGGTTGCCATAGTTGTTGTGAGGGGTTGGAGTGGCTGTCGGTTTCGGACAAGAGTCACTACAGGCTTGACAGAAGCAGCTAGAATTAAATCTTGGAATCTTTTTTCATCAAATATGGTCTCGTCTAAACGGGATTCAGACCTAGTTCTGAACAGGGAGTGTTAGAATTTTAGATCAAATTGAAGGTCTTCATTAATGGTCAATCCGTATCTAGGTAAGGATGAATATCGGTCTGGACGTAACACAGGGGTTACTGTCTTTTCTTTTCTTCTTCAACCAAGATTTTCAGGGCTAGAGACAGGGATTGTAGGTTCGGGGTCTGGGTTTCTCCTGGTGTGGATTTTCTTAGGAGCCATGATTTCTATCTTACACAGTGTAGTACAACTGGTCTCTGAGTAATGGAGTCGCTAGGGTAAAAATAATCTCAAACAATAAGATATTTGTTCCACTGTCACTCTCAGGGATCAAACTAAAGCTTTAAGTCATTTTACCAAGGAAAAGTTTTTCAATTTCGTCCCCGGCAACGGCGCCAGAATGCTATCACTCTGTAAATTATGTCCGATTGAATAGAAAAATGAAAGAGGTAACTGTTTCAACCAGCTTAAGAGCTGAGGCACTAGCCTACTCAACTCAGAGATGGATCTCTCGTGTCACTTGATATATCTATGGAAATCGGTGGCTAGATTTGGTTTGTTTTGGGGATTTTTAATAAAGTTGTTGGAAAAGAAGGGGGGAACACTATGGGCTATGGAGTCAAAATTATGAAAGTGAACGAAAACAATGCATCGAATGATAGAAATCTCTAGAGGACAAAGGCTAAATAAGGCGATGAATCTGAGTTATTCTTGAAATAAAAAGGTGTGTAGGAAGATGAAGAAAACAAATAACTGCATCAGAGCATTACTGAAATGAATTTTGAATAAGTTAAGAAGACAATCACATAGTTTAAATTGCTTAAGCCAAGAGCACCACAAGATGAATTTTGGGCCTTTAAACTCTCCAATTTAAATAGAAGAAAATGTAAATGAAATGACAGGTTACAGGAAATACATATGATGAAGAGAAACAAAGCTCATATCACCACCCGTTAGAATCTTTTCATAGAGACTTCAAAATATTCTTCATTTGTATTCAATTCAGATTCAGAAAATTTAAAAATAAAGTTTGATACAACCAAAAGGTGCTCTTGCACTTCTGCTAACATTAATTGATTCAAGTCTCTTAGTACTTATACAATATGATAAAAAATAACTGAAACTGAAACATTTCAGCTTCTGTAAAAGTTTCAAATGTCAGTTTCGTTATATGAAATGATTTAGAATAATTATCAAAAAAGAAACATTTCAACATCATGAACAATCTCTCTGACCGCCCGACTGCTTCCGCGCCATTTGTTCCGCCCTGTGCTTCTGTTGGATCTGCAATATTGGTGACAATTGTAGATCACCTGTTGGTTCTGGGGATGTTGTACTTTGTCTTACCCAACCACACAAGTTCTTTCTATTGTGCATATAGGGGATTTCGTAATCCATCATTTATTTAATCAAAATGTCCAAGTCAATGCATGTAGCATAGGACATGGTTGGCATGCTGACTTTCACTATTTTGAACTTGTTTAGAATTTTGAAATCAGTAGCTAAATGTTCTACCAAGCTAGGGCCTTTCAGACATTCTTCCATATCTTCAAACCTAGAATGGTCCATCCTGCACTGCATGAGGAGAGTGTGATAATCTTCCTGATTGTATAATGAGCCTTTACCGTCCCAAAATGAGGGGACACCTTTAGAAAACAATTGTTCAAAGGCGTCTTTAAACTCTTGTATGCTATGCTCCATTTGCACAGCTTTGTTCTGGACCGATATGAGCAGGTTGTGCTTGGAAATGATTCTCCTGGCTGAAATGATTAATACGGTCCTTTCTTTCACACTGATGGTTTGAAGATCGATAGTTGGTATAGCATTTAGTAAGTCGATGGAATTTTGGGCCCATTCTGAGAGCTTCTTTGCTAACACTTCATTTACAACAGTGCATCTGTTTCAAGCTGTAGCAGCCATGTTGTCTTTGTCATTGATAAAATTTAGATAACTTCTGAACTTAGCAACCTCTGCAACAATTGTGTCCCATATTACATGTTTGGCTCCCTGTAATAGTGTTTTTCCCTTCAATCTGTTTTTTAGCTTGTTCACTCTTTCCTGCATGTTAGCACTCTATAATTTTCCCAAGGCTATGGAGGCAGTCACAGAGGCAACATCAAAACCACTTTGAGTCAGGGATCTATCCCTCCGAGACTCAGAGAGGGATCTCTCTGTCAAATTTAGATTTGTTTGAAATAGGATATTAGGCTAGCTATGCAGGATAGGTTATGTTCGTAGGAATTGGGTATAGGTAGAGAAGAGAAACCATGGGCTATGGAGTCACTAAAACGAACGATCAAAAATCCATGTCAACAGGCTAATATTTGCAGGGAAAGGTAGACAACTCACTATATCCTTTAATTTAAATGAAATGGGTGAGATGGAACAGGTCAAGAAAACCAATTAAACGCAGAGCAACTAAGAATTCTGAGTTTAATCTTCAGTGGAAAAACATAAAAAACTATACCAAGCCAGAGACAGAGGGTGCATTAAACCAATTATGTTCTTAATCTTCTTGGAATAATTTAGAGGAAGAAATTAATTATAATAACAGAGAAAAAAATTTACACAGAGGGATGCACATCACCATTCGAAATAGTCACAAGAATCTTGCAGCATAGCACTATATTATTGAATTGATGAAAAAACATAGAAAGCGCAGGGAAATGTTTTTACAAAAACTCCATCATGGTCCCCTGAATGATCAACCCTTTTTACATTAAAACTTTATGAATAAATAGGATAGATCTCCCCATAAGTTTCAGAAGTTGGATTCAACCGCCTCGGCCAAAAATAGCCACAAATCCCCCAAAATATGGAACTGTCCGCCATGAAAGACAGGCCTAATTTCTGCAAAAAAGGGATCCAAACAGACATCTGTTTCTCTTCAACGCTGATAGATGGGAAAAAAATGAAGGAGGTTATTGTATATGGGCATGTTCTGGACAAAAACCTCCTTCGGTTTTGCCAAATTCGCCTCTAGATGGCCTTAAAATCTCCCGCAAAATCAGGACTGTAACGAAAAAATGAAAATATGGAGAAAAGGGCCTCGAAGATGGCTTCGATTCTCCCTGCTCGTGGCACCTGTGAAAAAACAGAGAGATGTTTTTGTTCTTCATCCTGTTATGGAGAAAAATCTCTCAATTTTTCAAAATTGTATTTATTCTGCCCGGAATTCGTTTTGAAAGAAAACGTACTGAACAGGCAAAAATGGGCGATTTTTTGAAAAAATGGGAAAAGTGGTTTTTTTTTCAGGAGGGCAGTATTCCGGACCCCCCCTGAGGTGGTAAGCGTTTTTTTTTTTTGGGGGGGGTCCACTGGCATGTGAAGGTGACACCTGTCCGGGGGGTGGTAATGGAAAACAACCATTCCGGACCCCCCCCTCTCGTTAAACATCGG
>JASDQU010509236.1:12998-23901 GCA_032191745.1 Picea mariana | reverse complement strand
CTCAAAAAGTTGGAGCTTGTAAAACAGAGGTAGTAGCCTCACTTTGAGTTGGTTCTCAAACATAGATGATGTACAAAACTTAAAAGACTGCTTATCATTTCGAAGAAGAAGAGGTTTTATCCCTTTATGGGTTTCCTCGTGAAAATATGTCTCTTTGTATATCTTATGTGTGATTGATGCTCATTATTTATGTTTTTCATATGATGTATAATATTGATGGTCACTTGATGAAAGATTAAAAATGGTTTAATAGACTTAAAATTGTTTAAGCATAGTAACAACTGATTCACCCCCCCTCTCAGTTGTCTTAGTAATTTCAACACACCATCTGGGAATTATATGGTGACAACATTGGCTCCAACTGGGGATGCTATCCTCCCTGCGAGGTAGCAAAGAACTGTAGACCAAGTGCCTACCCATTGGGCTATAATCTTATGTGTATGATGTAAATCCATTTATTTTTATTCAAAAACTCCAAACCTACTCAGCAAAACTCAGGGCCTTCACCTCGAGCTTCAACCATGCCATTTTTATTTCAATTTTCACACTTAAAGAAAAAAAAAACACAAAGCGGCTATGTACAATGAATGGCGAGTGATGATTTTTCAAATGACGTAGTGCTTGAGGAACCTACCATTCACAGGCCCTCCTCCGATGATTTCTCCATTACTTTCCTCCAACAAATAGGAATTTCTCCCATGGTAAGTTGTAATTTTGAATGGGCCCAGCCACACATGATCAAATTTTCCATGTTTACCTTTATTTTCAGTTTTGGAATCCCATATTAGTACCCAGTCTCCAATTTTGAAGTCATCCGCTTTGGTACGTCTGTCGAAAGCTTCCTTGATTTTCTCTTGACGTAGTTGGGAGTTATTGAAAGCCTTTCCTCTAGTCTGCTACACGCTGATGAGTTCATCCTCCCTTCTCCGACTGACATTAATCTCTGCTTCTTTCTCATGTAACAACTTCATTACCAACAATCTGAGTACCATGGGAAAGATGGCTTCTATACCATAAATGATCTGGAGAGGAGATGTGGCAATAGACCTTTTTGGGGATATCCTGTCAGCCCATAGGGCATGAATGAGCTTCTTGTGCCATTCTTTTTTATTCTCCTGCAACAATTTTTTTGATGATTCTGACTAGGATTTTGTTTGAAGACTCAACTAATCCATTTCCTTGCAGGTAGTATGACGTAGAATGGCCAAGAGTAATATTGTAATCACTACAGAATTTCTCCAACTTTTTAGACTTAAAGGCCACTGCATTGTCTGTTATAATCTTGACTGGACATCCGAATCTGGACATAATATTGTCTTCTAGGAATCAAATGATAACGTCATCGATAGCTTGTCTGGTAGGAACAACCTCAATCCATTTAGTAAAATAATCTGTTGCAGTCAGGATCCATTTGTGTTGAGCCGAAGATTGTGGGTGTATCTCTCCTTTGAAATCCAGGCCCCATTGCCTGAAAGGAGCTTCTACTAAAATGGGCTTCAATGATAGAGACTGCAACTTTCCTTTCCCATTGAAGATTTGGCATTCATGGCACTTTGACACTTCCTTATAAACATCAGGAAAAAAACTAGGCCAATAAAAACTAGCTCTCAACATTTTGTGTACAGTTGTCTTCCAATAATGATGACCTCCACAGTTTCCTTTATGGAACTCCCTGATGGTTCTTTCCACTTCATCTTCTATCAAACAACTCAGTAAAATTCCTCCTGGGTCTTTCCAGTACAGTAATCCATGAACAATGCAAAATTTTTCTGCCTTTAGTTTCAAGAACCTAGACTTTGTTTTACTATATTCAGGAGGATCTTGCCGATTTTTTAACACAAAGTTAATGTCTGCATACCACGTAGAGTCAATAAATTTCTGATATATTTGTGGAGTCACCCTTTCTTCCTCTGCTGTATTCTCTGACATATCTGTAGTGAAGTTTATTCCCAAGAGTTCGCAAGTTGTTTGTGCCATTAGTCTAGCAAGTCCCTGCCCCTTGATCAACTTCGTGGGCTTGATTTTGAGATCATATTCTAATAGTACTGTAATTCATTTTCCCCTCTTTCCTTCAGGATCGAGTTGTGTTAAGATGTCTTTTACTAAGCTGCTAGGGACATAAGAAGTAGTATGTGAATGTAGAATATACACCACAAATTCTTTCAATGCTTTGACCAAAGCATACACCTGCTTCTCCATGATGTCATATTTCAAAGGAGTATCTCTCAACGTCTTACTGTAGTATTCTATGGGCTTCTAAAAATTCTGGTCATCCTTTTGGACTATTACACTTGCAATTGTGTGTTCTGAAGCGAAAGATAATAGTAGGAAATCTTTCTCGAAATTTGACTAGCTAGCACAAAAGCCTTTGTCAATACTACCTTGATGTCTTCAAAATATTTTCTAGCCTCAGGGATCCATTTGATTTCATTTCCATTCTTTAACATGTTGGTGATATGCTTTATGATCTTTGCTAAATTAGGAATAAATCTTCTCAGAAAATTTACTTTACCTAGAAAGGATTGTACTTCCTTTTTGCTTCTGGGTACGCTAATCTTCAAAATTCCTTCAACCCTGCTAGGGTCTACCTTTATTCCTTCCTTAGAAATGATGTGCCCTAAGAGCTTCCCTTATTTCATGGCAAAATTTGACTTTTTCGGATTCAGCGATATGCCAAATTTTCTACATTTCTCAAATGCCCTTTTGAGATGTTTGATGTGTTCCTCATCTGTAGCAGAATACACAATAATGTCATCAAGGTATATAACAATAAATTTATCCTTTTCATCTGCAAAGGCTATGTCCATATCCCTCTCAAATGTTGCTCCAACATCCATAATCCCAAATGGCATTTTGGTGTACATGAATGTTTCCCAAGGTGTGGTGAACGCTGTCTTTTCTTGATCGTCAGGATGTAACATGATTTGGTTGTATCCCGAGAAACCATCTAACATCGACATATTTTGAGAGCCCACTACCTTCTATAGAATGTGATCCATTTTGGGAAAAGGGTAGTTATCTTTAAGAGACACCTTATTCAAATTTATGAAGTCCACACACAATCTAATCTCTCCACTCTTTTTTATGATAGGCACCGGGTTTTCTACCCATTTGGAGAATCTTAGGGACACTATGATTTTTGCTTCAAACAATTTCTTTACTTCTTTCTCTATCAATGGTAACAACATAGGGTTTATTCTTCTTAACTTCTATTTAAATGTCTTGTGATCTTCTTTTATCGAGATAACATGCTGGATTATACTAGTATCATAAACTTTCAACTCATCGTAGCTCCAGGCAAAGACATCAGGGAATTCTTTCATCAATTTTACATACCTTTCTTTGACTTCAGGGATGAGCTTCTTGGACAGTTTAATGATCTTTGGGTCTTCTGAAGTCCCAATATTACAGTCTTCCACATCCCCTTCATCTACTATGATCTTTGGACTTCTGGCCACACCATTGTTATCAAATTTTTTTTCTAATGGTACTAGGACTTTGGGGATAATGTTTCTCTTTAGCTGCACAATATATCTGCCAGCAATTTGATTCTCAAAGTATCCTTCTTTGGTGAAAGCAGCTGCATCTATTTCATCGTCGCAATATTCATCATCAATTCTTAAATTCTCGAACTCATTTTCCACCCCGAGGAAGCTTTCTATCTATTTATCGTCCTTAAAGACTTGCCAGTGTTTCATATTGTTTGGTATTGCCGGTCTGCACTTGAATTCAACCTTGTATATTTTTTCGAGAAAAATTGGGACTTTGAACACTGCTGCTGAAGTGGCTAGTGCATCAGCAACCTAATTTTGTTCCAGTGGAATTGCTGAAAGGTTGCATTCTGAAAATTTTTCAAGGAGTTCTAATACCAGATTACTGTAAGCCCTCAGCCTAGGATGTCTGGCATGGTACATGCCTTTGATTTGATTTATGATCAGTTCATAATATCCAAGTACATCAATCCTTTTGGCACCCAACTCTTCCAAAACTTTCAACCCCAATATTAACGCTTAATACTCGGCCATATTATTTGTACATTCAAAAACGAGTTTGCAAGAGCACAATTTCACATCTCCTTTGGGATGGTTTATCCACACGCCAGCTCCAACTCCTTCTCTGAATGTAGCTCCGTTGAAGTTCATTTTCCATATCTGATCCTCTGGGTCACCCTGATATTCTAAAATTTCCTCCAACTGCTGCCTGGGTATACCTTTATCTGCCAGGACTATTTCCATCTCTTCTTCTCCAAAGCATATATCATTGAAGAAAATGGAAGACCACAACTCAGTGCTTACTGAGTAGATAGGATGGTTGGTAGGTTGCGATTTGTTGCTGACCATATATTTTAGTAGAACTTCCCCGTACAATCTTCTATCTTGACCAAAGATAGGAATAGTGGCATATGACATGTCCATATGGAGGGTTCCTTTCAGTTTTGAAACCCATGACCTGGACAACAACATGCCGAATTTTGGAGGGATATCAGTGACCACTACGTCCATTACCATATTCTTCGCTAGGATTTGTGCCAGAGAAATGACCATGTCTTTTATCATGCCAAGGCATTTCACCTTCCTTGAATTAAAAGATAACAGATCTTTATAGGGTCTTGTGACCTCAAGGCCTAGTTGGCCCATGACCACTTTAGGCATCAGGTTGTGAGATGCTCCAGAGTCCAACATAGAATTGTGTAAAGTCATGTCGTGGATTCTTAAGCTAACATAGAAAGGAGAAACTTCTTCACTTTCACTGCTTTCTTCTACTCTCGACCCAAATAAGATGGCTGGGTGATCATCTTGTATGTTCAGAGTATCAGAGGTCTGTCCCATATCAAGCATCTTGATGATCTAACTTCTATATTCACTATTTCTGATCAATTCATTAAATGGTACCGAAATTTTAATCTTAGCCATATCACTTTCGAAGTCAAAAGAGGACAGAGTTTTTTCTACCTCTTTAGTGACAATTTCTTTTCTTGTCAATATTTTCTTCTGTGGTTCCTCTTTCTGCTTGCCCTTATCCATGGCGTCCTTTGTAGTGGAGTCTTTGACAGTGGAATCCTTTGTAGCTGGATCTTTTCCCATGGAGTATTTTTTGGGATGAATATAAGAGGGCACATTACTCTAAGCATATTTGGTGGAGTTTTCCTTTGGGAGATTACCTTTCGGAGGATTTGGAGGCACCTTTTGATTTTGGAGATTTTATTTCCTTTGGAATTGCATGATGGAATTTTGCAATCCGGTCTCATAATCTTCTCTTTCTATTGATATCCTTTCCTCTTCATCTTGCAAAAATATTTCACTCGCATCCATGAACTGGTCGTGTTCTTCTTTGGTAAAAAACACCTCAGTTTCTTTCTGATCACAACAATTCACATTATCTTCAAAATATCCATCATAATCTTCATTCACATAATTATTCTGAAAAGGACCTGTCTTATTTGTTGTTCTCCCTAATTTCCTTGATTTCCATGATTTGTTTGGTCTGCTTGAGCTGCCTGATTACCCTAGTTTCTTTGCTCTCTTTGCCTGATCTATGGACCAATGAGTCTTCTCGGATTTCTAGGTGGATCATCGGCCTATTCTCTAGGGTTGGGTCTGTTTCCCAATGCCATTCTTTTCATCATCCTTTCCATGTTTCTCATCATCGCTTCAAATCTTTCTTCTGATGTTTGTGATGTGGAATTTTGTGCTTTGTCTTGAGTTTTTCCCATGTTTCTGTCAGAATTAGCTTTCATTTTTCTTGAAGCCATTAGGTTTACTTCAACTTCAATGACATCTGTCATCATATAATCTAACATGGAAGATCTTCATTCTCTCAATAATAAATCAAATTCACTTTCGAAAGAATCAACATATCTGAGCTGAGCAGCTTTAGGCGGGGGTTTTACTTCATCATGAATCACATTATATAATTTCATGAATCTAGCCGAAAAATCCTGCACTGTTTCATCAGGCGACCTCTTCATATTGTTGTACTGTGTCAACAACTAAAGGGGTTTTTTCTTATCTCCCCATATGGAAAGAAAGAGTGTCTCAAAAGCTGCGAAATCTGCGATACTTCCTGGTGCAAGGGCTTTGAACCATTTTCTTACATCGCCTGCAAGGCTTTGTGTAAACAACCTCATTTTAACATATGCAAAATCCACCTCTTCTAAGTCTATGAAATCATTAAACCAGTATAGGTGTTTTTGGGCTAATATGTTACCTTAATCATCATATAGCTTAATACTTAGGTTGTAGTCCTGGGGTAAGTCATGCAATAGAGCAGGCAGTATGAGAGGAGAAAATCTGGTTTCCATAGTTGTCGTGAGGGGTTAGAGTGGCTGTCGGTTTCGGACAAGAGTCACTACAGGCTTGACAGAAGCAGCTAGAATCAAATCTTGGAATCTTTTTTCGTCAAATATGGTCTCGTCTAAACGGGATTCAGACCTAGTTCTGAACAGGGAGTGTTATAATTTTAGATCAAATTGAAGGTCTTCATTAATGGTCAATCCGTATCTAGGTAAGGATGAATATAGATCTAGATGTAATACATGGGTTACTGTCTTTTCTTTTCTTCTTCAGCCAAGATTTTCAGGGCTAGAGACAGGGATTGTAGGTTCGGGGTCTGGGTTTCTCCTGGTGTGGATTTTCTTAGGAGCCATGATTTCTATCTTACACAGTGTAGTACAACTGGTCTCTGAGTAATGGAGTCGCTAGGGTAAAAATAATCTCAAACAATAAGATATTTGTTCCACTGTCACCCTCAGGGATCAAACTAAAGCTTTAAGTCATTTTACCAAGGAAAAGTTTTTCAATTTCGTCTCTGGAAACGGTGCTAGAATGATATCACTCTGTAAATTATGTCTGACTGAATAGAAAAACGAAAGAGGTAACTGTTTCAACCAGCTTAAGAGCCGAGGCACTAGCCTACTCAACTCAGAGAGGGATCTCTCGTGTCACTTGATATATCTATGGAAATCGATGGCTAGATTTGGTTTGTTTTGGGGATTTTTAATAAAGTTGTTGGAAAAGAAGGGGGGAACACTATGGGCTATGGAGTCAAAATTATGAAAGTGAACGAAAACAATGCATCGAATGATAGAAATATCTAGAGGACAAAGGCTAAATAAGGTGATGAATCTGAGTTATTCTTGAAATAAAAAGGTGTGTAGGAAGATGAAGAAAACAAATAACTGCATCAGAGCATTACTGAAATGAATTTTGAATAATTTAAGAAGATAATCACATAGTTTAAATTGCTTAAGCCAAGAGCACCACAAGATGAATTCTGGGCCTTTAAACTCTCCAATTTAAATAGAAGAAAATGTAAATGAAATGACAGGTTACAGGAAATACATATGATGAAGAGAAACAAAGCTCATATCACCACCCGTTAGAATCTTTTCATAGAGACTTCAAAATCTTCTTCATTTGTATTCAATTCAGATTCAGAAAATTTTAAAATAAAGTTTGATACAACCAAAAGGTGATCTTGCACTTATGCTAACATTAATTGATTCAAGTCTCTTAGTACTTATACAATATGATAAAAAATAACTGAAACTGAAACATTTCAGCTTCTGTAAAAGTTTCAAATGTCAGTTTCGTTATATGAAATGATTTAGAATAATTAAAAAAAAAGAAACATTTCAACATCATGAACAATATCTCTGATCGCCCGACTGCTTCCGCGCCATTTGTTCCGCCCTGTGCTTCTGTTGGATCTGCAATATTGGTGACAATTGTAGATCACCTGTTGGTTCTAGAGATGTTGTACTTTGTCTTACCCAACCACACAAGTTCTTTCCATTGTGCATATAGGGGATTTCGTAATCCATCATTTATTTAATCAAAATGTCTAAGTCAATGCATGTAGCATAGGACATGGTTGGCATGCTGACTTTCACTGTTTTGAACTTGTTTAGAATTTTGAAATCAGTAGCTAAATGGTCTACCAAGCTAGGGCCTTTCACACATTCTTCCATATCTTCAAACCTAGAATGGTCCATCCTGCACTGCATGAGGAGAGTGTGATAATCTTCCTGATTGTATAATGAGCCTTTACCATCCCAAAATGAGGGGAGACCTTTAGAAAACAATTGTTCAAAGGTGTCTTTAATCTCCTATATGCTATGCTCCATTTGCACAACTTTGTTCTGGACCGATCTGAGCAGGTTGTGCTTGGAAATGATTCTCCTGGATGAAATGATTAATACGGTCCTTTCTTTCACACTGATGGTTTGAAGATCGACAATTGGTATAGAATTTAGTAAGTCGATGGAATTTTGGGCCCATTCTAAGAGCTTCTTTGCTAACACTTCATTTACAACAGTGCATCTGTTTCAAGATGTAGCATCCATGTTGTCTTTCTCATTGATAAAATTTAGATAACTTCTGAACTTAGCAACCTCTGCAACAATTGCGTCCCATATTACATGTTTGGCTCCCTGTAATAGTGTTTTTCCCTTCAATCTGTTTTTTAGCTTGTTCATTCTTTCCTGCATGTTAGCACTCTATAATTTTCCCAAGGCTATGGAGGCAGTCACAGAGGCAACATGAAAACCACTTTGAGTCAGGGATCTAGCCCTCCGAGACTCAGAGAGGGATCTCTCTGTCAAATTTAGATTTGTTTGAAATAGGATATTAGGCTAGCTATGCAGGATAGGTTATGTTCGTAGGAATTGGGTATAGGTAGAGAAGAGAAACCATGGGCTATGGAGTCACTAAAATGAACGATCAAAAATCCATGTCAACAGGCTAATATTTGCAGGGACAGGTAGACAACTCACTAGATACTTTAATTTAAATGAAATGGGTGAGATGGAACAGGTCAAGAAAACCAATTAAACGCAGAGCAACTAAGAATTTTGAGTTTAATCTTCAGTGGAAAAACATAAAAAACTATACCAAGCCAGAGACAGAGGGTGCATTAAACCAATTATGTTCTTAATATTCTTGGAATAATTTAGAGGAAGACATTAATTATAATAACAGAGAAACAAACTTACACAGAGGGATGCACATCACCAGTCGAAATAGTCACAAGAATCCTGCAGCATAGCACTGTATTATTGAATTGATGAAAAAACATAGAAAGCTCAGGGAAATGTTTTTACAAAAACTCCATCATGGTCCCCTGAATGATCAACCCTTTTTACATTAAAACTTTATGAATAAATAGGATAGATCTCCCCATAAGTTTCAGAAGTTGGATTCAACCGCCTCGTCCAAAAATAGCCACAAATCCCCCAAAATCTGGAACTGTCCGCCATGAAAGACAGGCCTAATTTCTGCAAAAAAGGGATCCAAACAGACATTTGTTTCTCTTCAACGCTGATAGCTGGGAAAAAAATGAAGGAGGTTATTGTATATGGGAATGTTATGGAAAAAATCCTCCTTCAGTTTTGCCAAATTCACCTCCAGATGGCCTTAAAATCTCCCGCAAAATCAAGACTGTAACGGAAAAATGAAAATATGGAGAAAAGGGCCTCGAAGATGGCTTCGATTCTCCCTGCTCGTGGCACCCGTGAAAAAACAGAGAGAGGTTTTTGTTCTTCATCCTGTTATGGAGAAAAATCTCTCGATTTTTCAAAATTGTATTTATTCTGCCCGAAATTCGTTTTGAAAGAAAACGTACTGAACAGGCAAAAATGGGCGATTTTTTGAAAAAATGGGAAAAGTGGTTTTTTTTCGGGAGGGCAGTATTCCGGACCCCCCCTGAGGTGGTAAGCGGTTTTTTTTTGGGGGGGGGGTCCACTGGCATGTGAAGGTGACACCTGTCTAGGGGGTTATAATGGAAAACAACCATTCCGGACCCCCCCCCTCTCGTTAAACATCGGATGGTGAGGGGGGGTCCGGAAAGTTTAACAACCGTTTGATTAATATGTGATGTGATGAATGTACGAGAGGTTTGGGTGGGTAGACTTAGGGTAGTGTTAGTTTTGTTTTTAATTTTTTTGGTTTTTGTTTTTTAATATTATTTTTATTACATGTTTTGTTTACGTTTTTGTTTTGTTATTTTATGTTTTTTGTTTTTTATTGTTTTGTGTTTGATTTTTGTTATATTTTAATTGTTTTAATTTATATGTTTTAATATGTATGTTTATTATAATTTGTATTATATTTTAATTTGTTTTATTACTTTTTTTTTGTTTTTAATTTTAATATTTGTTTTATTTAATATTAATTAATAAAAAACTAACCTAGTTACTAAACTAACTTAGCTATTAATTAATTAATTAATTATTAACTAGTTTAGCCTAGTTTAACTACACTAATTTTATTGTTAACCCTTATTTAATCTATTATTATTTTNTTTTGTTTTGTTATTTTATGTTTTTTATTTTTTATTGTTTTGTGTTTGATTTTTGTTATATTTTAATTGTTTTAATTTATATGTTTTAATATGTATGTTTATTATAATTTGTATTATATTTTAATTTGTTTTATTACTTTTTTTTGTTTTTAATTTTAATATTTGTTTTATTTAATATTAATTAATAAAAAACTAACCTAGTTACTAAACTAACTTAGCTATTAATTAATTAATTAATTATTAACTAGTTTAGCCTAGTTTAACTACACTAATTTTATTGTTAACCCTTATTTAATCTATTATTATTTTTACCCTAAGCATGGTTTATGCATGGATGGGTGGTCGAGCGGGATGTAGTCGATTGGACAAAGGACAAGGGAGTGAGGGCGCAGCGTGGATGAAGGATGTAGCATGGAGCAGAGGAGGTCTGATGCAATGGATGGATGACACGTTGGGACATGGCTTGCCAAAGAAAAATGCCTCATTCCGGACCCCCCCCGCCCCCTCCTCCCCACCGTTAAAGGTAGAAATGTCGGGGGGGGGAGTCCGGAATCGCCTGTAGACCGTCCATCTGCGCGCTATCATGATGGACGTAGATATGTGC